>WAAF01012296.1:497497-638758 GCA_013400475.1 Tricholaema leucomelas | reverse complement strand
AAGGATTTGAAGAGTTTGATTACCAGAGGTAGCAAATAGAAAAGAGAAATGTCCTCCTACTCTGTTCAAAGCTCCCAAACCTGTGCCATCAATGCAATTCCCTTCTGGTACTGGGGTACTAATGAGAACAAGAAGATTAGTCCCAAAACTGATCCTTCTGGGAAGTCACCAATTATTTCCTAGCTGCTTGTTAGTTTTCTTATCAACAGCTGGCTGCATCTAAACCATGTATTAAGTTCTAACTTGGTTAAGTGGCTAGATAATATAATTTTTAAAATAATTTTTTGCCTTTTCTTTGTTATTTTTCTGTCTGACAGTTTCTAATACCTCACCTAAGAGCTGTATGACACAGGGAAAAGAAGAAACTTTCTGTAGGGGAAGTTTATTCATTGTCTAGAATATGCTCATCATTCCAGGATCATTTCACAGAATCACAGAATGCGTGAGGTTAGAAGGGACTTTCAAAGGTCATCTTGTCCTGCAGTCATCAGGGGCATCTCCAACTAGATTGGGTTACTTAGGGACACTGAATATCTCTAGGGATGGGGCCTCCTGCTCCACTGTTTCACCACTCTCAGAGTGAAGAACTTCTTCCTTATATCCAATCTAAACCTACAGTGTTCCAGTTTCAAATAATTTCTCCATGTGCTGTCACGATAAGCCCTTCTAAACAGTCCCTCCCCAGCCTTCCTCTAAGTCCCCTTCAGATATTGAAATGTAGCTGTAGGGTTTCCCTGGAGCCTTCTGTTCTCCAGGCCGAACAGCACCAACTCTCTCAGGTCATAAGAGAGATGTTCCAGCCCTCTGATGACCTTTATGCCCCTCCTCTGGACTTGTTCCTGTAGATCCATGTGCTTCGTGTGTTGGGGCTCCCAGACCTGGACACAGTACTCCATGTAAGGTCTCAGCTGATCAGAAAGGCAGAATCACTTCTGTTGATTTCAGAGTTCAAAGGAGAAAGCTATACTATACAAGTCCTTAGCACTCTCAGCCCAATTCAGATCAGCTTCCCTGTTCAACATTCTAAACTATACGTCTGCCTCTTACCCTCTCCCCTTCAGTCTTGCAACCTTCTTTATCCCCTTCACAGAGAAGGAGAAAGTTTACAGAAATTTCACAGAATCACAGAATGACCTGAGTTGGAAGAGACCTCCAAAGGTCTCCTAGTCCACCCACCTCTGCAGTCAGCAGGGGCATCCTCAACTAAATCAGGTCACCCAGAGCCCTCTCGACCCTTGTGGATGTTTCTTCTAGTTTCTCTGTGCAGATCATTTGGGACAGGAAGTTGGAGATGTCCTTGCTCACTACAGGGGGGATGGACAAGAGACCTTTGAGGTCCAAAGCATTGTATGTAATTCTATATAGCATATGCAGTGCAGACCTGAAAGAAACCAGCATGTTCACAGTACTGAAAATCAGGTAGCTTTCAGCACTGCTACACCAGGTCCACATCCTGCTTTTACGTTTATAGAATTCCAGGCACAGTAAGGTAAACTGAAAATAATCCTTATTGTTAACCACACACACTCCACAGGCAGAAAAATAACACATAAAAGACTTGTTTCTTTTGGGAAGTAACTGGAAGCAAGTTCTCATCCCATACTTCAACAGATGCTCACATCAGAAGTACCAGTGTTGCTGTAAAGGGTGCCAAAGTCAGAGGGCACAGTGATATTTATTTAGCTGAAGTGTACTGAACTGAATTTGATGGCTCCAAGAATTATAAAGGCTGCATAGATTTTGCAAATGCCTAATTTTGCTGTAGGCCAATAGAAACATCTTTCCCAAATTCATAAGAAAATTAATTACATTGTGCTGTATTTCAACAACTGATGCTGCAAAGCTAGCAGCAGCCAATAACAACAGCAACCGCCACCATGCTTTGCAACACTTTCCCATCAAAGATTCCTGAACCATCTGGGAGCAATGAACACAACTAACTGACATGCTGACATTTTGACAGACATAAGGGAAAGCTCAGGAAAATTAAACCACTGCCCAGCAGAGCAGCTCTGACTTCATTAACAGCAAGTGTTCCACCGAGTACAAGCACATTTCCAAGTGAAATTCAGGATATTTGCTCCATTTCTGCATAACTGAGCTAGATGCTTGAATAATAAAAGGTCACACATATCCACACATTTGCTGCATTTTTGATTTGTGGAAGGCTTCAACTGCTCTGAATTGAAATGTGAGGTTGCTGAACAAACACTCATTCCAAGAGCACTTCGTTACTTGATAAACTGGAAACCAGTTTCATCTTCCAAGTGTAGTTTGAGACCTGCTCTATCAACAGGCAGAGTGTGCAAGTTTAGAGACAGATTAACAGCTTGCAACTGAGCTATACAACCTTCTCCTCACGTCTCTTTTCCACAGGATGTATAAACAGCTGCCTAGGAGAACATTCACTGGGACATCAGAATATCCAACTTACAGTACTGAAAACATTTCCATTGCACATGTGAAATCCTCCAGGCTTTGAACAGCTGACAAACATCACATTGAACAAAACTAGTAACAGGTAGCCAACTAACTGCAACGAATTTGCAAACAATGGAGAGCTTTCCAACAGATTTTTGCATTAGGTCACTCCTAGTATGATATTTCCCTGGTTTCTACAGTGTCACTGCAAGCTCTCCTAGACAGCTGGCAAAGACAACCTTATACAACGTAATGGATGCAGACATTAGGAAAGGCACTGAATGGTCCTCTTCTTCTAAGAGGGTCTGTTCAGAACCCACCCCACTAACCATCCTGTGAGCTGTGGCCAGCCCCAGTCCACTGGATAGGTTCTGTTGCAAAGGATATGTGTCCATCTCCAGAAAGCAGGGACCCCAGTCTGATCTCCATAAATGCTGCAGTGTGTGCCTTAAGACACTGAGCAGGCTTCCATGTGAAAGATCAGATCCCGTGACCTTCCTCAGTGTGACTGAGAGCAGAATTTGGCCTTCTGTTTGTTGATAAGGGCACTGAGAGAGTCAAGGTGCAAGAATCACCCAAAACACAAGCCATAGGCACTTGTGGAGAGATCTCTTAACTGGTTTGTAGGAATCCAATGAAGCAAAAAAAGCATAGCCATAAGTTGAGCTAAGATATGAAGGCCAAGTGTCCAGAGAAGGGCAACAAAGCTGGTGAAGGGCCTGGAGCACATGGTTTATGAGGAGCACTCCAGGCAGCTGGGGGTGCTCAATCTACATAAGAGGAGGCTGAAGGGAGACCTGATTGCTTTCTACAACTACGTGAAAGGAAGTTGGAGCGAGGAGGGGGCAGCCACTTCTCTTTGGTGTCAAGTGACAGAACCAGAGGAAATGGTTTCAGTCTGCACCAGGGAAGGTTCAGGCTGGATAATAGCAAATATTTCTTCACTGAAAGGGTTCTCAAACATTGGAATGGTCTGTCCATGGCAGTGGTGGAGTCGCCATTCCTAGAGGTGTTCAAGCAGTGTGTGGACCTGGTGCTTAAGGACATGGTTTAATGTTGACCCTTCAGTGCCAGGTCGAGGTTTGGACTGGATGATCTTTGAGGTTTCCTCCAACTGGATGTTTCCTGTGAGTCTGTAAAATGCGAATGTGTCAAAAGAGCTGGGTGCACACACGTGGGCAGACTTGGCCTAACAGACTGTCTGGAACACTCAAGGATGCAAGACAAGTAATTTCCTTAACTGCTGCCTGGACAAAGCATAAGGCTCAGGAACTTCCTGTTGCACTTTGAGCTTCCCATCAGTTACAGAAGCTTAACATGATTGCTGTGTGAACCTGACCTAACATGCACTGATACCAACGCTCAAGACAGGGATGCACAACATAAAATTTCCTCAAAACCCTATCTTAACACATAACTACATCTGGGAGCTTTCCCTGTTCTGCTTTCCTTCATTTTATCCATCCTCTATTTTAAACTACTGCTGGTAGAAAAGTAAGGAAATAAAATAAATCAAGACCTGCTTGTGCATTTTGATCAGAGATCTAAAAAAAGCTTACAGCTTCAAGAAGCTGTGAGGAGAGACATCAGAAGCTCAGCAGGGATGGACTTTGAAGGGGATAGTTTAGATTTTTTTGTTTTTTTCTTATGCAAGTCTTCCACACATACTGATTATTTTGACTGAACCTTGCCTGAACTGTAAGTCTGAAGCAGATCCCACATGAGCATTTATGAACATCTCAAGACAACAGCTGCAGATGCCCCCAAAATGTGAAGTATTCAGAATATTTGGCTTTTTCCCACCTGAGGTTTGCAGACAATGGTTATGTCTCTAGCATAGTCAGTGCTGTGATTGCAAACCAGAGTACACCTAATCACCTTTAGTCTGCAACAAAGCTCAGCCTAGCCTCTGTCTCCTCTGGTGGGGCTCAGAGTCTAAACAGTTGTAAGCATTGCCACTGCCCCTAGGAAGCCAACTAGATAGTTCATAGCTAGGTATTCTTTTCCCAATGGCCTGGTTCACATCTAGGCAGGTTATGTCTGCACTCAGCGGATGCAAAACTCTCCTATGAGCAGATGAACGCCAGACCTGACTCTACCACTCTAAAGTCTCTCCTGCAAAGCCAAACAGATCCTGGGCTGCAGCAAGTGTGGCCAGCAGGGTGAGGAAAATGATCCTCTCCCTCCAGGGGGTGGTGAATGAGACCCCACCTGGAGTACTGCATCCAGTTCTGGAGCCCCTATTACAAGAGAGATATGCATATGCTGGAAGAGTGTCCAGAGAATGGACATCCACATGGATGATCAGAGGGCTGGAACACCTCCTCTGTGAGGACAGACTGAGAGATTTGGGGCTGTTCAGTCTGGAAAGAAGACTCTGAGGTGACCTTATTGTGGCCTTTCAGTATCTTAAGGGGGCCTACAAAAAAACTGGGGAGGGACTTTTTAGGATGTCAAGTAGCAACAGAACTAGGAAAAATGGAAAAAAAGCCAGAAATGGGTATATTCAGACTGGATGTTAGGAAGAAGTTCCTCACCATGAGGGTGGTGAGACACTGGAATGGGTTGCCCAGGGAAGTGATGGAAGCCCTATCCCTGGAGAAGTTTAAGGCCAGGCTGGATGAGGCTCTAGACAGCCTGACCTAGTGTGAGCTGTCCCTGTCCACAGCAAGGGGAGGTTGGAGCTAGCTGATCCTTCAAACCCTGACTGATTCTACGACTTCAAGCTAGCTTAAAAAGGTACCAAACATCATCTATTCTGCACCTCCATCTTAGCCACCACAGAGGCTTCTGTTTCCTATGGAAATCCAACAAGTAAGCACTCCAGAATTAAGTGCTGCATCAAGGAAGAATAAAAATACTACAACAGAGGTCACTTGTTGCCCCTTTTTTCATTTGATTGAATCACACTGGAGACCCACAGTGCAAAGGACTTTGCAGCAGATTTAAAGCAAAAACTGTTTTTCCAATCAAATTCTATTACCACTAAGTGAAAAAAACAGTTATTTAATACCTCCTGCATGTAAACTTGAATCATCACTGTTACACCACTAGATATTTTATGTGAAATCAGTGCTTTTATTCCCTGGACACTTTTAACTCTGACTTTTTTGTGCATGTAATACAGATTAAGTTAAAAAATGCAGCTTTCCACAAGATATCTTTTTGAATGGGAAAGTCGATCACTAAAACTGGTACCTGAATGCAGTCCAGTGGGATGTAAGATTTGTTGGTTTTAAGCAAATAAAGACAGTTAGAATTATAGTAGAACTACCACAGTAGAATCAGACAATTGTTTTGGTTGGAAGAGACCTTTAAGATCATCAAGTCCAACTGTCAACCTAACATCCCCATGGCCATTAAACCTTGTCCCAAAGTGCCATGTCCACACATCTGTTGAATGCCTCCCTGGGAGGTGACTCCACCACTTCCCTGGGCAGTCTGTTCCAATGCCTGACTACTCTCAGAGGAAAGAAATTTTTCCTAATATCCAAGCTAAACCTTCTTTGGCACAATTTCAGGCCATTCTTTCCCATCCTATCACCTGATACTAGAGAGAAGAGAGTGACCCCTCCTCATTCCAAGCTCCTTTAGAAACACACTGTTAAGTTTAAGAACACACCATTAAGGAAAAGCTTTGCCTTCAAGAAGTTTTCCAAAAGGCCCTAACACCTCTTTTCAGACAGCAGGAGACATTCACTCATTATGACCAAGCTCAGGCAAAATTTTGCTAATATTGAACTTCCAAGCACTCTAGCACCAAACATTTTAATTAACTACTTATTTGTTCCAAATAATTTGGCAGAGAGTGAACAGAGCTGATTCTAAAAGGAGTTCAGATTATCATGTGCAAGAAGACATACAGTGCCTCATTCAAGAGTAATTACTGGGTCACTGTAAATAACATCTGCAGACTTACTGTAAATCATTTGGGTGACAGAAGGTACTGCCATGCAGTCTGATCAACATTACCAACGAAGCACAGCCAATTATTTTGATATGCTTGTATGACAGATTGCTGTTATTACTCAACATTAGGATGTTTGTTGTAGTTGCACAGGGCTGCCATCCCCCAGACTTCCTGGTTTGTACTCTCTAAAAAAGCATCTCTGCAAAAATTCAACTAGGCTGAAAAACAAGGATGAGGGTTTTCTTTCATCAGCAATGTGCAAAGTCCAACTTCAAGCCACATTTTGTCTTCTAGAAATCTACAGCTCCTCTTGAAATCTAATTTCAGTGATCTTGAAATATGTATGGCACAAATTATCTGGTGTCATAGCTACAGCAGCTTCCATTACCACCAGTATCTATGCACAGAATTTAACCAACATGTGCATTTTGCATGATACAACACTGAACCAAGTTTTCTCCTCCTGCTGAGCTGGAATATCTGAGAGCAATATAACGTAGAAACAGAATTGTTGTGGTTGGACAAGCCCTTTAAGATCATATCCCTTTGCTTCAGGGAAATATGACCTAATATTACCTAATAGAGCACAGTTGCTTTATGTACCGATCATTGCAAAGGGGCCACTGTAATTCTCAGTCACATTATGTTGCTGCTGTTAGGCCAAAACTAAGGTAAGGTGCTTCTTGTCAGGGGGACAGAAGACTTCTTCAGTCTCTTCTAGACTTGAGGACCAGATCACTATAGCTCAAAAGATTCAGCTGTTTCTTTCTGAAGACATGCATGTCAAACGGCATTGAGATTTAACCGGGCTAAGCGCCAGGTTCTGCACTTTGGCCACAACCACCCCAGGCACGGAGGCTGGTTAGGGGGCTGGAGCAGAGCCCTATGAGAAGCTGAGGGAGCTGGGGGGTGTTCAGCCTGAAGAGGAGGAGGCTTAGGGGAGACCTTATTGCTCTCTACAACTACCTAAAAGGAGGTGGTGGCCAGTTGGAAGTTGGTGTCTTCTCCCAGGCAACCAGTGACAGAATGAGGGGACACAGTCTCAAGCTGTGCCGAGGCAGGTTTAGGCTGGATGTTAGGAAGAAGTTCTTCACAGTGAGAGTGATTGGCAATGCAATGGGCTGCCCGGAGAGGTGGTGGAGTCACTGTCACTGGAAGTGTTTAAAAAGAGACTGGATGTGGTGCTTGGTGTCATGGTTTAATTGATTAGATGGTGTTGGGTAATAGGTTGGACTTGATGATCTCAAAGGTCTTTTCCAACCTGATTGATTCTGTGATCCTATGGAAGGTTACAAAGAAGGTATATGAATAATTTGGGCTGCAATAAGCAGACAATAGAAAAATAGGCCAGAAGACATTGTTGTGCAGACTATCTAGAGCTGATGAAGCAGAGGACATGCCTGTGAAAGCATAAAGGCAGTAAGAGAAGCCCAAACACTACAGCTCTGTTTGCAACAGAGATTTGCACCATTCCATGCTCATCTTCCATTTAATTTTGGACCTGATGACCTTAAAGATGTTTTATATGATTTGTGTTTCATGGAATCTCACATGCTTTAAATAATGAATTATTGTCCTCAGATACTTATTTTTACATGCTGCATCCACCTCAATGGGAATCTGCAGGCACTGCCAGCCACTGCCAATCACTCTGGTTTTGAACAACACATCCCTGAGGAGGCTGATGTGCTGCTGCCTGCTTCTCTTACCCAATTTTCTTTTCTCTAAAAGCAGCACACCTACAGCTATTTAATACCGCACCCCTCATCACCTTGAAAACCTCCAGTGACTCACAGAGAAGTTAATGATCTGAGAGGATATTCCTGCTGCACCACCCAACTCTCACGTTTTCCTCTTCCACTCCAAATATTCAATTATTTAATTCCCATGTTTCAACTCTCTAAGCACTTCCCTGGATTTCTAGCTCAGAAGCAGAAATAAAGGCAGTCTAAAATGCAAATTGTGAGGAAAGAGGCAAACCTTTGCTCCCACTGGTGGCCCCTCCCTATTCACTACTGACCCATCCCAATTCTTTGCAACTTTCACTACTCAAACCTTTTGGTCAAAAAGCTGCTCCAGGCAGGATTCACTGTGCAAGTACCTTAACCTTCCAGCCAAACCATGGCAAAGACCAGCCTCTTCATAGGATAACCACATCCCAAAGCACCACTGTAATGAAACCATACCCATCTGCTCCTCCTTGCAACTGAATGTAGTCCCTCCAGCTACCTTTCTGAGTTCCCCACGTTGGCCCCTCATGGCCTGACAGGCAGCTATGGTAACAGGAGTGAACTGGAGGGAAGGAGCCACTTATCTTCCCAGTCAATTCTGACATCAGTCCATGGATTTTTAGTACTTAGAAGACCATAGAATGGTAAGGGTTAGAAGATACCTGTGAAGATTACCTAGGTCAACCACCCTGATAGAGAAGGATCACCTGGAGTAAATCACACAACAACACATCCAGGTGGCTTTGAAATGCCTGCACAGATGGAGGCTCCACAGTCTCTCTGGACAGCATGCTCCAGTGCTCTGTCATTCTCCAAAAGAAGAACTTTCTCCTCCTGTGTTCCAGTTTGTGCCCACTGCCCATTGTCCTGACACTGGACACTGCTGAGAAGAGTCTGGCTCCATCCCGCTGATGTTCATCTGTTAGATATCGATAAGCATTAATGAGACCTCCCCTCAGTCTCCTCTTTTTCAGGTGTCTCAAGATGTCTCCAGCCTATGGCTTGACATTACGAGGAGAAAAAAAGTTGCTAAGACTGGATGAGGCACTTAGTGCTATGGTCTAGTTGATGGGATAGGGCTGGGTGCTAGGTTGGACTGGATGATCTTGGAGGTCTCTTCCAATCTGGTTGATTCTATGATAGAAAAGACTGAGCCAGACTCTGATTAATATAGTATTGAACCTGTACAGGACAGTACAAGGAGGATGAAATGGAAGAACACATACAGATGCATAAACCCTACCTAACATCTCAAGATCTATTTACTCAGTTACTCCTAGTAGCTGTGAAAGAAGATGAATGTGTCAAGTAACCCTCAAGAAGTTCTGAGTGATGCAAGCCCACAATCTGCCAAAACAATACAAGGAAGGCAAGAGTCCTCGCTCTGCCTCTGAAAACCTCTCATGAGGTACCTGGTGTTGGAGGTAGCTTCACCTAAACAGAGACCACACTTCCCCCTCTGAAATTGCCCCTTTCAAAACAGCGGAGGGGACAAGGGGAAAGGGAGTGAAGAAAATAACCTAAACATATGGGACTCACAGGTAGGGTAACACAAGCGCTAACAAAACCATCATACATTTGACTTGTAGATTAAGTGCAGGAATGTACCACACAATCAATAAAACAGAAGGGCTAAGGGAAAGAAAGTATTCAGAAATTCATGGCCATGGATCAGTGAGTTAATAAATTGCCCTGGCAGCAGTGGACCAAAGTCTCTTGCCAGGCAACTGAAAGTGATAATCTGTATTATCCCATTTCCTGTAATTGTGCCTTATCCCTAAGCTAACATCTTCCTTTCCTCTGTCATTGATTTACCTTAGGCCATCCTTCTTTTGTAGAGAGATGCAAAAAGGCACTGATAGGATTAAACCAAGCACCTGCTTTTAAGTAAACTATTAGTTGAACTCTAGGGAGGCAAGGGGGAATCAATACTGCCTGACTACCCCAACAGGAGCTCTTCTTACTCATTAGAATGCTTACAGAGATTACTTTTTTTGGCCAAAAAATTAATCACAGCAGACTTTACCATATCCCATACTACAGAACAGTAAAGACAACTAGTGGAATAATCTATGGGACAGCAACATGCCTTGGTGGCCAAGAAGGCAAATGGTACCCTGGGGTGCATTAAGAAGAGTGTGGTCAGCAGGTCAAGGGATGTTCTCCTCCCCCTCTACTCTGCCCTGCTGAGATCACATCTGGAATATTGTATCCAATCCTGGGCTCCTCAGATCAAGAGGGACAGGGATATACTGGAGTATCCAATGAAGGCTATGAGGACAATGAAGGGGCTGGAACATCTGTCTGGTGAGGAAAGGCTGAGAGACCTGAGGCTGTTTAGCCTGAAGAAGAGAAGCCTGAAAGGAGATTTTATGAAAGTTTATAAATATCTGAAGAATGGGTGGCAAAAAGATTGTATTAGTCTTTTTGCAGTGGTGCCCCATAATAAGACAAGAACTGACAGATACCAACTTGAGGACAGGGAGTTCCACCTCGACATGAAGAAAAATTTCTTTCCTGCAAGGGTGCTGGAGCCCTGGAACAGGCTACCCAGAGAGGCTGTGGAATCGCTTTCTCTGAAAACTTTCAGGACTCATCTGGATGTGTTCCTGTGTGACCTGTTGTAGGTGATCCTGCTTTGGCAGAGGGGTTTGACTCACGATCTTTGAAGGTCCCTTCCAACCTCTACCATTCTATGATTCTACTTGATGCATAGTAACCAATTGGCAGATGCATGGCAATGGTCTGGGAGTTCTTTGAACTCTTGTATTTCTCAGGCAGCTGTCAAAGGCTTTCCTGCACTGATGATTTCCAGGCTGTGATGCATAAGCATATGGAAAGTGAAACCCAAATGCATGAGCAGTGCTCCCTCCTTACCAGCTCTATGCAGCATTGCTGCAGACACCTTTGTGCTATTGCCTCAGGTTCAGAACCACTGCAGGTCATGCTGCAGAGACACTGTCCCAAAGAACACCTAAGTTTGCCTCAGAGTTGTAACCAAAGCCCATGCTAACAGAAAGGCTGGGAAGAAGAGGGGAAAAGACAAGGAACATTCTCAGTCATCTTTGAGGGAATTTAGCCTGAAGCAATAAGCTTGACAACCAGAAACCAAAGATACCAGACAATTGGTTCTAGAACCAGCATGGCAAGGAAACATTGTACTTGACAGGGTAGAAATTAAAAACTCAAATCAATTCAAGATTTCTCTCACTATCTCTCTACAACTCTATATAACCATACCCTATCTTAGTTGAGGAAAAATCAGCCTCATTTTGCATTGTATTTTTACAGTACATGGCAAAAGGACAACATAATAAATGGCAATAAATTATCACTCACAACTACAGGCTAGTAACCTAACTCCCTAGACACAAGCTGGACATGATTTGATAGCTGCTTGACAGAGAAGAACACAAGAGAGAGCAGATAAAAATCTGTAGCTGTCTACAGTAAAGATGCATCTCTTCTTTATTTCAAGTACAGTCCTTTCAGGATACTCACACAGACTAATCAGGTTAATTTATCTGTGGACTGTCCTGTGCAATGGATTGTCTGAATGTCTTAGTTATAATTTCCATGAAAGATGGTGGCTGCTTTGTCTGGAGGTCAAACAGGAGATCTGAGCTGAAAATTTTGTTTGCATTTCCTGAGGTTCAATGGCACAAAGGTTTGAAGACCCACGGAAAAGCAAACATCCACTGCAGCAGTCATTCACAGAATCAGTCAGGTTGGAAAAGACCTTCGAGATCATCAAGTCCAACCTATTACCCAACACCATCTAATCAACTAAACCATGCCACATCGAGTTTCTTTTTAAACACTTCTGGAGATGGTGACTCCACTACCTCCCTGGGCAACCCATCCCAATGCCAATCACCCTTTCTGCAAATAACTTCTTCCTAACATCCAGCCTAAACCTGCCATGGCACAGCTTGAGACTGTGTCCTCTTGTTCTGTCACTGATTGCCTTGGAGAAGAGACCAACCCCTACTTGGCCACAACCTCCTTTCAGGTAGTTGTAGAGAATAAGAAGCTCTCACCTGAGCATCCTCTTCTCCAGGCTAGACAACCTCAGCTTCCTCATCTGCTCCTTGTAGAGCTGTACTCCAGCCCCCTCACCAGCCTTGTTGCCCTTTTCTGGACATGTTCCAGCATCACCTGGATTATGGCCTGAAACTGTTCCAGGGCAGGTTTATGTTGAATATTAGGAAAAATTTCTGAACTGAAAGAGTGGTCAGGCATTGGAACAGGCTGCCCAGGGAAGTGGTGGAGTCATCATCCCTGGAGGTGTTCAAGAAGTGTGTAGATATTTCACTTCAGAACAAGGTTTAGTGGGCATGGTGCTGTTGGGCTGACAGTTGGACTTGAGGGCCTTAGAGGTCTGTTCCAGCCAAATTCCCATTCTATTGTTCTGTGATTAGTAAAATTAGTTTTAAATGGAAAGTGAACTCCACTTGTGCAGGTATGAAGATTCTCATTCTCCATGAAAATGCCATGCCTGACAAAGAAGAGACCAGCAGCTAGAAGAACACAGGTCAATGACAGGAAATAAAAATGTATACATTTCTGAACAGGTGTTTTTAATAGAATAGAATCAAGCAGGTTGGAAGAAACCTCCAAGATCATCCGGTCCAACCTATCACCCAGCCCTATCCAGTCAACTAGACCATAGCACTAAATGCCTCATCCAGTCTTTTCTTGAACACCTCCATTTTAACTTTGGTAATGTATTGACTGTTTAAAATCTAACACCCAAGATGTGAATCTATGACTCAGATATGTGTTGGTGCAAAAATTCAGGACACATGCTTTTATCCTACTAATTCCTGTTTTTGCTGTATTCCTTAGAAATCACCAAGAGGCCTGTCACTTTGTGGGGAGAAATCCTGGAAGAGCCATAACCAACTTAATTTTTCTAGTAGTGAAAAATGAATGTTGGAATCAACATTCAAATGAGGCACATTCTCATTGAATGAGGCACATTATTTAACAAGATTTAATCTATCAATTGTCAGATTAATCATCAGAGCTACTAAAATGAAACAAAGTCTCTCTCCACAACAGATACAAATCACATTAGGTCATAGTCAACTGGTGATCAAATAGGTGTAAGTAAAAAAACATAACCCAATGGTTCTGAAGAGCAGATTTCCTCCTAGACTATTATTGCAGATTAAAAAGGTTTAAAGCTCAACCAACCAAACAAAAAAAAAATCATCTCTACTGTTTATGTTTAGTGATTGGAATTACAACATGAAAACCATAGAGCAGGATTCTGTTTTTCAGAGTCAACATGGTTTAACCAAGGTCACAGAAGCATCCAAACAAGAAAAACCAAAACCTAACCAACCAAACCAAAACAAAACAACTCCTAACAGAACAAAATATCTTCTAAAAGAAAGTCTCCTTCTCAGCAGGTTGTCATGACCTGTTCAACCCAGAAAATACTTTTGTTGATATTCTTAAATGCTGTGATAGAGTTAGCCTCCTATACAGCACCATCTAAAGAGGATTTTTAGTCAGATTATTAATTTTTAGATGCTTATTTTTTTGCAGAAAATGAAAGGCATTGTTGTCAAGGGTCAAAGTTGGGCTGGCCTCTAAAGGAGCAACAGATGTTGGCTACCAGCCTTTCTCCCTTTGCAAAGGGAAAAGAAAGGGAGTAAGGGAGAAAGACTGGTGGGCTGGGAAAGAAAAAGAAAATGGCTTTAAGAAAAAAAATATACACAAATAGATACAAACCAATATGAAACCCAACCCCAACAACAATTAGTCATTGTCACCACTGATGCTCTGACAGAAATCCTAGACTGGACTCAGCAACAGCTGAGTAACAGATTCAGCAGCTGGATTCTGGAACAAGATTCAGAAACATAAGGACTGAGATCAAGGCAGAACGGACAGAGTCCTCCCTGGACACCAGCCATTGAAGAGGAGGCTTGCTTCTGGTGACCTCTCAGCTTTATACCAAACATGCCACCCACGGCAGGAATCCCTTGTTGGTCAGTTTAGGGTCATCTGTCCTGTCCCTTTACCCCTGCAGCTGCACCCCAAGGTGTCACACAATACATAGCATTGCTCTTGGTCTGCACCCCAAGCCTTGGTGCTAACTCTCCCCATCAGCATTTCCACTGCCAGCAGCAGCCACTGCCTGCGCAAAGCTGCTCTGAGCTGCAGAAAGGGCCTCTCTAAGCAGAGACTGAGCTAGGAAGACACAGCACTAAGCAGGGACTGAGCTGCTCTGGCTCACTCCTGGACAATCTTTCACCAAATAATCATTTTGATTTCCAAACCAAGCCTCTTGCAGATGGAAACTGGAATCAAATTAAAATGTACACAGCCACTATTTCATGTTCCTAAAGGTAACGAAAGATTTTAATGAGTATCTAGGACAGGTTAAGACTGTGCTGTCTCACCACATTCCATCCAGTGCTGCCAAAGTAAACACACGAAACACGTCACAAACTTTCTAGCATCCATTTAAAAATCATTCAGGCTTCTTCTTCTCCTAAGACAACCTTCCCAAAGGCTCATTCCACCAATGAGTAGCAGCACACTTCTAAGTTGCAATTTGATTTTATTTGAATGGATCTTAAATCAATATAATTATTTATCTTCTTTAGCCCTAGTATTGGTCATACTGACACAGATCAGGATTCTGTTGGCTGCCTTGGCCACCTGGGCAAACACTGGCTCACATTCAGCTAGCTGTCCACAAGCACCCCCAGGTCCTTTGTCTTATTGTCTACCAGGACTACACTGAAAATATTACAATTGCTGATTTTCTATTTTCAGAGAATGTATGCTAAAAACTTACCTGCCAGGCACCAGTCAGGGTTTTTTTTATTTAAACTGGACTTCTTTCCCCTCATGTCCCATAACATGAACCCAAATCAGTCCATTTTGTTGAAAGTTTCATCATAAACACACAAAGTTATATCACAGGAGTCTCTTATGAAGAAAGGAGACTTGGGGCTTTTTAGCCTGGAAAGAAGACTGAGGTGGAATCATATCAATGCTTATCAATGCTTAAAGGGTGGATGTCAGGAGGATGGGGTCAGTCTTTATTCAATGGTGCTCAGTGACAGGACAAGAGGTAACAGGCACAAACCTGAACATAGGAAGTTCCATCCAAACATGTGGAGGAACTCCTTTACTTTGAAGGTGGTGGAGCACTGAAACAGGCCCAGAGAAGTAGTGCAGTCTCCACCTCTCTTTGATTTCACACTAACCTTTATTTTTATTCCTACCATTCCTGCTCAGTGCAGGGCTTGTAGTATTTCTACCCCATCTGTGCCTGCCTCTTTACCATCTTTCCAGTAAAGCTGCAAAAATCCATTTGCATACCAAGAACGATTGCTTTAGTTCTTCTGTTTTCCTGCTGAGCTTCTTGTACATTAGTCAACAAAGCATTTCAGTTACTCCTCGCTGACCTCATCCAATTTTCTAGCTGGGTTACGTGTGTTGTCCAACTACTGCTCCAATCCACATGAAATCATACCTCCCTTTGTTCCACTCTCTAAGCCCCAGTTGTGTCTTTATCGTCTACTAAATAAAGCAATCTTATATGCTATGGAGACATAAATAAGCTTATCTAACCACATTCTGCATTTAAAAGTGAGCTGATTTACTGGACGCACACGGTTGAACTCAGGAGCCAGAGATAATATTGATCGTTTCTCATCACCAAGCCCTTCCACACTTTATGAATAGTACTTATCAGCCTCTCATCCCTCATTTTTATTCATGCACTGAAAGAGAAAATAAACCATTCTACTTTTTTCAACCTAAGCACTGAACTGAAGTCAAATGACTACAATAAAATAATAATAATAATGAAAGCCATCTCTGACTCTACAGCAGACCACTATCTAAAGCTTCTTTAGCTTACTCTAGCTCCAAATGCTCAGCTATTAACGTGGACAGCTCTGTCTCTTCTCCTTAAACTTTCACCCATTCATATGTTTCAAGTCTCTTTTTAGCTTGAATGATTTCAAAATACACTGAGGAATTTGTTAACAAAATGTCCCAATCTTCATTTTAAACAGGTTTACCTTTGAAAAAGCAAAAGATGAAAAAGTGAAGTCCAAACCCTGTGTTTGTATCTTTCAGATCTAGTTTTAGCCTTTTTTTTTCAGTTTTGCAGTTGCTAAATACTTATTAACTGCTGAAAGATGTGTAGAGGGCACTGTGTTCCTAAAACAGATACTCTCCTGACAAGGAGACTTCAAAAACTCTGTTATCTACAAACAGAGCAACTGGAAGAGACCTCCTGTCTTATCACACTTGCTGCCTGCACTCCTAGGTAACTACAGCCTGAACACCCTTCCACTGACTCACTAGAGACCAAGGATGGGCTCCCTGTCCTTGGACACAGAATTTGAGGTTGCAATGACTGTGATTGCACAGCCTCATCAACAGTGCTTTCAAGAGCAGAGGGTAATTAGAAAGCAGTCTGTAAGCTATCCAACTCATTATGACAAAAACTCAATTAATGCATTTTTGAAGATGCAATTTCAAAGCCTGTCTCTCCCATCCTGTTTTTAATTCACCTTTTTGGGTCCAACTGAAACCACAGAGTCATACAACTGTTGAGGCTGGAAGAGACCTTTGAGATCAAGTCCAACCACTCCCCTAAAGCTCATAATCCCACCACCACTGCTAAACTGCTACTACTAAGCCATGTCCCTCAGCACCACATCCATGTGTCTTTTAAATACCTGCAAGAATGGTGACTCCACTGTCTCCTGGGGCAGCCTGTTCCAATTCCTGAGAACTCCTTCTGTGAGGAATTTTTCCCAAATATCCATCCCTTGGCACAATCAGAGAATGTTTCCTCTTGTCCCATCACTTGCATCTGAGAAGACAGAGCCTAACCTTGCTTCAACCTCCTTTCAGGGAGCTGAGGTCTCCCTTCAGCCTCCTCTCCTAAAGACTAAACAATCCCAGTTTCTTCAGCCGTTCCTCATAAGACTTACGATCAACACCCTTTACCAGCTTAACTGCCCTTTTCAGGACTCAGCCTGGAAAAGAGAAGGCTTCAAAAAGACTTTATAGTGGCTTTCCAGTATCTGAAGGGAGCCTACAGGAAGGCTGGGGAGGGACTATTTACAAAGTCTAGTAATGTCAGGAAGAGGGGTAATGGGTTTAAACTGGAAGAGGGGAGATTTAGACTGGATTTTAGGAGAAGTTCTTTACAGTGAGGGTGGTGAGACACTGGAATGGGTTGACCAGGGAGGTTGTGGATACTTCCTCCCTGGAGGCATTTAAGGCCACGCTGGATGAGGCCTTGAGCAGCCTGCTCTAGTGGGAGATGTCCCTGCCTATGGCAGGAGGTTGGAGCTGGATGATCCTTGAGGTCCCTTCCAATCTAAACCATTCTATGACTCGCTCAATGTTGTTCATGTAATGAGGTACCCAAAACTGAACACAGTATTCCAATTGTGGCTTCACGAGTACTGAGCAGAAGGGGACAAGTACATCCCTAGATCTGTCTGCCACACTATTTCAAATGCAAGCCAGGAGGAATATGATAAGGTTCGTACTTTGTTCATCACTCAGACAAAACTCCCAGCACCAAAGGTTTAGGCTAAGTCATTTTAAACTAATGAATCATTGGAAGAAAGGAAAAAAACACATAAGAGAGTTGGACGGGATGTGGTGGGGAAGAAACAAATGATTTGCTGACAGATAACAAGATAGGAAGGCATTGTCCCTTCAATCACCTTCTATGCAACTTCCTTCAAAGTGAATTTAACTGAAGGAGAGGCAGTGTAACCACCAGCAGGATGATTTAGGGACAGTTCACCTATGTAGTATTTTCCAGTATTTATCAAACCATATCAGATTTACCCTAAGCTTTCAAAGCATCTTGACTTTGCCACAAAAAGTACAACACATAAGTGATAAATAGAGCTCCCTAAGGAACCCTAAACTTCTTGTACTATTTCCTTTTTGAATCCAACCACTCGTTGTGCATTGCTGCCTCTCTCCTGCTCCACCACTGGGAATTCTGAGCTATTCCACAGCATCTATAAACTGTCAACCCATACCTACATTTTTCAGACTGTACAGAACTAAGTTCAAGTAGAACTTGTCAAAAACTGTCAAAAGCAATTATTTTCTTTCCCTTATCACTTTATTTCTCTACCTATGCATCTGCTTGCACTTCAGGTCTGCAAGGCATTTAGGCAGAGCCTTTTTTCTGACACAAAAAACACTACATAGGGCTGTCCTCTTTTCTGGACACTGATTTTCACACTAAATGCTGTGTAATCTCTGTTTCCTAGATCTAATAAGATTTTTCTCTTCAAAGTCCTGAAAATCTCAGCATCTGTCATAGGCTAAAATCAGCTGAGAAGTCCAAAAATTTGTCAGTTACTTCCCTTTATTAACTCTGAGAGATTAACTGAGCTGTCGTGGCTGTTTGGCTTCCCTCTGCAGATGATTGCCTCAGAGAGAACACATCCCGAATACCCTTCCAGAACCCATGTCAAGACCCTTGCTGAATGCACATCAGCGCAATTATCATTGGCTTGGATGAGGGAGCTGGGGTTGTTTAGTTTGGAGAATACAAGGCTGCAGGAAGATCTTCTGTCTCTCTATAATTCCCTGAAAGGAGGCTGGCTCCAGGTGGGCGTTCATCTGTCTTTCTAGTATCAGGTGACAGGAAGAGAGGAAACAGCCACAAGCTGCATCAGAGGAGGTTTAGGTTGGATTATCAGAAGAAACTTCATGACTGCAAGGGTTCTCAAAGACTTCCTAAATGCCAGGCTTCCCAGAGAGGCAGTTCAATCCCCATCCCTAAGGTGTTTCAGAGGCAGAGATGTGGTGCTGAGGGACATAGTTTAGCACTAGACTTAGAAGAGTTAAAGAATGCCTGGACTGAATGATCTTACAGGTCTTTTCCACCCAAGATAATTTTATGATTCTATGAACACACTTCATACCAGGACAACAGCTGCCTGTCACCCCTGCAGACCTGCTGCATGGCTTTATACTTTCTTTGCAAGCCTGGTTCCAAGGTCTACAAGCAAAGCTATTGAAAGACTGCAGTCAGATATAACTAGCCACTTAATTTGGATGAAAACATGTTCAAAAGCATTTTCCAATGAGACAAGAAGCTTGTTTTACATTTCAGGGACTTGTACTTAATTTAAAACACTGAACCTCTGAAGGTTCACAGCTAGCAGGGTGTTCCTCAACAGAAGAGGAGCAAAGTGGAGAGAAACCGAGTCTGGCCACAGCCAGCCATTGGCATTGTTGAGGGTACCTTGCTTTGGACCACAGGGAAATCCAAAGCAATGGTAAAACTGGGGGAGAAGGCTGTCTGCCTTGGCTAGACAGTTTCTAGCTCTTCCGTGACTGTGGGAACATCTCTGTGGCAGCTGCTTGCTACCAAGTAGCCCAAGGCTGCAAATCACAACTAGGGCAGTACACTGAGGGTGAAGTATGCAGAGCAGTTGAAATTCAGTAATTAAAAGCAGGGTATGCACTTGAATCCATAAGTGCCTAGGATGAGGAGGAGCTGGCTTGTCCAAACACTCAGCAGATTACAAAGGAACATTTGAAACCTTATCCACTCTGCTCTCCAAGACAAAGCCAAACATATTTTAATTACAACTGCTGGAGCATATGTGAGCTGGTTCTGTTCTCTTGCAATGCCCTGCCTCCCTAACCTAACTGCACTTGCTCAAGGTCTCCAGTGGGTGCAAAATTCTTTTAGAACAGTAACAAAGTTTTTAATGTATTAAAAAAAAATAACAAAAAACCCCCCAAAAAACCCCAAAACATTTCCAGGATGTTCAGATCCACTCCATGCTCCCTTGTGTTTTATCCTAGACTGTGATACTAAAATGGGAGGCAGTTTTCTTCCAGCACATCTCACTTACAGTCTGGGATGAGCCCAAGCTATTGAGAACACGACCTTACTGAAGAGAAGGGTTTTTTTTGCATCCCTCTATAGACCTTTCTCCACATTTAGCTGCGCAAGCAACTGTGGATGGCAGACCAGAAATGCACTTCTGTAAGATGTCAGGTATTGATGTCACATTTATTATAAAGGCAGGATATGGAGCATGTTCTGTTGCCTGAATGTGCCTCACTGCTGCTCCTGCTAACATTTCCACCTGGAAACATATCTTAGAGTCCTAACAACTACCCTCTTGTCTGATCTGAAGACAGAAGGGATATAGTCTGTCCCTGTGAGCACTATCACCCCACTGAGCTGTCTAGGCACAGCCTGACATTTTACCTTTTCATATTTTTGAGGCAGGACCTAAATACATTACCAGTGGATGCAGGGAGAGGAGAGAGGATCACAAAGACTATTACAAGGCATTATTCCTTCTCTCTGTCCACAGCAAACTGCTTAGCACAAACCCAGTGCTAGAAGTGCAAGAGACAAGACTATCCATCATAGTTACTAGTCTGCTGCAAACTCTGAGATGCCTTAATAGGCAAGTCTCCAATTTTTACTTCTTCCTACAAATACCATTTCAATGGCGATTACAATATCTAAACCACCAAAGTATAGCAGCTGTATTTCACTAGATGGTGAAGAAAACAAGTGGAAGACTTGACCTGCACATCGAGATGTCAAGAGACTACATATGGAGGATGAGGAACAAGAAACAATTATATCCCATGTTCATTCCTACTCTCTAGTCAAAAGGTACTCTCTTGCTGCTGAGCTTAAAAGGAGGAAGGTCTTTTCAGCCCTTAAAAGAAGGCTCCTCTTGAAGGCTACATATTTATCAATTAAATGAAAGTCTGATAATGCTAACTAGCTATTTATGGTGCATTGCCAATTTCTTTCTTGAACAGTTATTATCAATTAATTGCTAAGTAAATACTTCAATTAGTTGTTTCAAATAGATGAAGAGTTGCTTAGACACATTATATGTTACAGCAGCAGCTACTGCAGAATTTGGACAAAACAGACTCAACATCTGTAAATTCACTGTAAATGCATTCCAACTTTCAGTGCAGTTCTTTATGGTTTAGGCTCCTTTTATGTTTTTCCGTCTTCACTTGATGAAAATTCCATTAAAGCTTAGTCAGGGATGGGATAAACATAGATCTTCCTGTTTTAACTTTAAACAAGAAACACAGAATCACCAAGGATGGAAAAGACCTTTCAGACCGAGTCCAGCTGACATCTGAATTATTTGAAAACAGTAAAAAGCGCCAACTCCTAAAACAACAACCCTGCCCTCCTTCCCAATAAACTGAAAAAGAAAACTCCTCAATTTTACTTTTGAGAAGTGTGATTTTCATGCATGTGTGCCTATCTTATCACACTCACTTCTTCACCACTGCACAAACTTGACAGTAGAACTGATCTGCTGAGGTGTCAGGGAAATATTTCTATTTCTATCCAGGCCTCTTCCCTATCCTCTGCTGATGTCACCTTTATTTTTCTCTCTTGAAATGCTTACCTTTTTCTAACTTTAAGAGTCTCTGCCTTTATCTCAGTCTCCATTCCTCATTTTTCTTCCCCCACCTGACATTTCATTTTTCTCTCTCAATACATAGAGGACTGATTCCATTTCTAATTATCCCCCCGAATGTATCTGACTTAAGAACTTTTTTTTTATTTTTAAATCAAAGACCATCACAGCTTCTTCAAATGAAGGAATCCAACAGCACTCCAAAACACTAACTAACACTAGTCCTGAGACTGAGCAGATTTCAGCTGAGCTGCCTGCAAAGTTAGCTTATCAAACCTTCATCCCACCTCTCTTTGCTGGGCTCTGCTGAGCACTGAAGGAAATCAGCAGAATTGAAACAGAAAAACAGAGCTTCAAATGCTTACTGCTGACAGTGAAAACAGCAAGAGTCCCAGAAAATATTACAGTCAGGAAATAGAGGACATAAAAGGAGAAAGGAGAAAGTACCAAGAAAGGTGAATGTGAGAAATGCTCCAGTTTGCAGAGCTTTCCTCACCCAGTTGTAGTTAAAGCTGCAAGAACCAGAGTTCTTTCATTTCCCTCCACCCCTCCTAGCAATATTTCTCTGCTTGTAATACTCCTGTTTCAGAAACTACACCTTAAGTAAAATTCCCTTCTGGTTACCTGTGAATACAATTTTTATCACTTGGCACTATTTCTGTGAGCAGCTATTAAAAAAAAACAAACAAAACCAAACAACTTCTAACTTGCATGGTTGTGACCAAATCAAAAGTCAGTAAGTAACTGTCTGCTCCAGAAGCTACACTTGAATTTTCCTGCTTGACTCGACCTTCGTCTTGATTCATATCAAAACTCCAAAGAACCTTCCACCTCCGTGATTAAGTTAATTAATATAGGCAAGTTCCAATTTGACAGTTTTAGTTCATCCTTCATTTCACTGAAAAGCTACACAAGTATTTAACTTTTCTGCCTGAACAAGACACATCATAGGCTCATAGAATCATTTTGGCTGGAAAAGACTCTGAAGATCAAGCCCAACCATTATCTAATTCTACCAAGAGTGGTGCTACATCATGTCACTCAGCACCACATCTCTGCCTCTCTGAAACACCACTAGGGATGGGGATTCAAACATCTTCCTGGACAGCCTGTTCCATGGAGTCTCTTCTAATATGTAACCTAAGCCTTCCTTGGTGAAACATGTGAGGCCATTTCTCAGGGATAAGAGGCAACACCTACCTCCTTTCAGGTAGTTGTAGAGAATCAGCAAGTCTCCCCTCAGTCTCCTCTTCTCCAGACTAAAGAACTCCAGTTGCCTCAGCTGCTCCTTACAAGACCTGTTCTCCAGACCCTTCACCAGCTTTGTTGGCCTTCACTGGACGCACTCCAGCAACTCCAGATCACAGAACGTTTTGGGTTGGAAAGGACCTCCAAAGAACACCTAGTTCAACTCTCCTGCAGTGAGCAAGGACATTCTCCACTAGATCAGGCTGCCCAGAGCCTTGGCGAGCCTGACCTTGTAACCGACTCTACCTCCTTGGACAACGTGATCATTGAATCCAACCATTACCTAACTTTGTGATCAGGTTTGTGTTCCTGCTGCTGGCCAGAGTAGGACTTTGGCTAGCTCCTGGGCTCCCTCACAAAAGACTGAAGCTTACAAAATGCACAGAAAGCATTAAGTTTGCAGTAACATTTGATGAGCCTGAGGTTCTGCAGCTTGACTGGAAACCATTCTAATTAATAGTTCATTGGGATGGGCACTAAGCCTTCTGCTCCAGGAAAAAATTCTCTGCAATTCTCTAAAAAGAGAAGATGGATGTATGTGCCCCACTTACATCTAAAAAAGACCTATTCGCTGAGTCTTCAACCACTAGCACCATATTAAAGCTGTCTCTTATGTGTGAAGAGGGTTAATCACAAAATAACTCTGTTCAATTTCCTTCTCCAGATGAAGCTGTCAATGTTTAAAAACACCTTTTTTTTTTTTTCTCCTTTCCCCTCCCCTCCCTCTTTTTTCCTTTGTTCCTTGCACTGGAAATGAAGTTAATTCAATACATTTCTATCTTTTAAACTTTTTTGCTGCTATTTTCTCTATCACAGGCTGACAGACCAGAGTAATGACTTCTTTCAGAGATTAACACCAGATTAAATTTTTTAAAACTCTTGGAAGTAACTCAAATGTCTCCTGCAATATAGATCCTACCCTTTCCCTTCCTCGGGCCATAACCAAGGAAAGGGAGAAATAAATCTCATACTGCAACATAATATTAAAGTGAAATTGGATGCAAGACTAATACACCACCAGCATTATTTTTCTTATATGGTGCACAGTTTTCTTGCATATTCTACTGTCAGGCAGCTGAGCTTCATCTCAGGCACTTGAGAGAACAAAGAGAACAACTCATAACCAGCAAACTGTCATTTCAAACCTACAACAACAGAAAGACAAACCACCTCTAATAAAAGTTTGATCTCTTAATTTCTATATGCTGTCTCCCAAAGCTACCAACCAAGCAGCAAAACACTGCAAAGGAAAATAGAGTAACACTTTTTTTTTAAGAAAAGGAATGAGAACTTGGTCAAATTGCATTCTCTATCCTACTGGATAAATGATGGCCTGATTCAAATCCTAATAAACATACACAGTGACTCTCAATGACCTTGGAACTTGCTGAATCTCAATGATACTATATTGATCTTACAAGACAAAAAGGACTTTGCTGTTTCTTCAGCTTCAGAAGGAGTGATGTGCAACTCCAAAAGATAACATAAAGAATGCATATAACTCAACAAGATCCAGGACTGGACAGAATCATAGAATGATTTGGGTTGGAAAGGACCTTAAAGATCATCTAGTTCCAATCCCTCTGCCATGGGCAGGGACACCTCCACTAGACCAGCTTATTTAAGGCTTTGTCCAGCCTGGCCTTGAACACTTCCAGGGAGAAGGAATCCACAACCTCCCTGGGCAATCTGTTCTGGTATCTCACTACCCTCACTGCAATGGATTTGTTCCCAACATCCATCCAAAATCTACCCTTCTCAAGCTTCAATCCGTTCCCTTTCATTCCATTCCTGGCTTTCTTGTAGACCCCCTTCAGGTACTGGAAGGCCACTATAACATTTCCCCAGAGCCTTTTCTTCTCTAGACTGAACAGCCTCAACTCTTGCAACCCTTCCCCATAGGGGAAGTGCCCCAGCCCTCTGATCATCTTCATGACCTCCTATGGATCAGCTCCAACAGTTCAATGTTCTTCCTGTGCTGGGGAACCCAAAACTGAAAACAGTAGACCAAATGGGTCTTACCAAATCAGAATCACAGTATCACCAAGGTTAGAAGAGACCTCATGGATCATCAAGTCCAACCCATTACCTCAGAGCTCAAGGCTAGATCATGGCACCAAGTGCCACGTCAAATCCTGCCTTGAACAGCTCCAGGGACGGCGACTCCACCACCTCCCTGGCCAGCCCATTCCAGTAGCCAATGACTCTCTCACCTTCCTCACCCTGCTGGTCACACTTCATTTGATGCAGCCCAGGACACAGCTGATTTCTGGGCTGTCAGTGCACATCGCTGGCTCATGTGCAGTTATTAATCAATCAGTATCCCTAGTAACTGAGTTTGGTTTGTTGTTGTGTTCTTTTTTGTTTGATTGTTGGTTTTGTTTTGTTTTTTTTTGCTTGTGTTTTGTTTTTTGTTGTTGTTGCTGGGGTTTTTTGTTGTTTGTTTGTTTGTTTTGGGTTTTGGTTTGGTTTGTTTTCCTTTCACATACCTCATGTCAAGCGTTACCTTGGTGAAAGTGTAAAAAGCAGTACTAAGAACCAGACAGAGATTTTTCTTGGTTCTGCTTTTTAGCAGCACTTCAGAAGAGCACTGTGCAAGCCCAGAGTTCTGAAATCCTTCATTTTACAGAAGATTATTTTTTTAACATGACTTCACAGACATTATACCTACATTAGCTCAGCAGGACACACAATATCTGTGGACGCTGTACACAAATACGAGCATACACAATGCTGCATTGATTAAGCTGTGCACACACAGCCACCACTACATACTTACAGGAATTCTAGGCACAATCCTAGTAATACAAAGCAGAACAGGAGCAAAAAAGTGGGTAAACTACATTCACCTGCTCTTTATCACCATCTAGAAGTTATAGAATCTGAAGTCTGGTTATCAAAAGTCAAGCTCAAAACCAAAATAAAATCAAAAAGACAGATTTTCAGCACAGTAAATATTTCACAGACTCACAGAATATCAGGCTGGAAGGAACCCCAAGCATCATCTGGTCCAACCTTTCCAGGTGATAAATGTAGTTGAAATGAGATGGCCCAGCACCCTGTCAAGCTGAATCTTACAACTCACCAATGTAGGGGAATCCACTACTTTTAGAAGATTATTACAATTTCTGGTTGTTCTCATAGTGAAACACTTTCTTCTGGATTTCAATTGGAATCTCCCCACCACCCATTGTACCTTGTCTTTTTCAGGTGACTCCTCAGAAAAGGGAGTCTCCATCCTCCTGGTAGCCACCTTTTATGTACTGATATGTAGCAATAAGGTCTCCCCTATGCCTTCTCTTCTCAAGGCTGAACAAACACAGTTCTCTCAGTCTCTTAAAGTGAGGAACATCAGTTTAACTTATAACTTCTATGTTAACATATAGCTACCTTTCACTATCTGAAGGGGACCTACAGGAAGGTTGGGGAAGGACTGTTTAGAAGGGCTTATAGCAAGGATGAGAGGCAATGGCTTCAAACTGGAGCAGATTTAGGTTCAGTTATTCACAATCAAAGTGGTAAAGTATAGGAACAGGTTGCCCAAGGATGTGATTGAGGCTCTGTCTCTGGAAACACTCCAGATCAGATTTGATGTGGCCCTGGGCAGCCTGATCTAGTTGGAAGTGTCTGCTGACTGCAAGAGGGTTGGACAAGATGACCTTTGAGGATCTCTTCCAACCCCACACAACCTGTGAATCTGTGAACATCCCCTACATAGTTTGAAGAAAAGTGTGTAGACTGCTTTTGAGAAAAAAAATCAATCTAAGAAGCAACTGCATACAAACATACCCAGTTTGACTTAAGAAATTTTTAAGCCATATATTACTTGAAAATGAAAAAGTGTATCAAAGGAACCTTACTGTGCATGTGTATGGTTGCAGAGGTCTTCTGTACAGGCCCAGACAATGGCTGAATGAACACATGATCCAATCTAGTACTATTCTCTGTCATGTTCACCACCACACTCAGCACAGCATCTCTTACAAATTTATGATGTTTCTGAAATGTTAGGATATTACTTTTGTTTGGCATGAATAAGAAATAGACACAACTCAAATCACCCACATAGCTCACTCAGAAAGGCAATCTTGACAAGACCTCTGACACACAATTCAGGAGTGAAATCATTTTATGAAAGCTCCTGTTGAAAAATGCCATCACTGTCACACATAGAAAGCTTTCAGTTCAAAATCCTAAACTACATATATAGTCATGCACTGTTTGTCCTATTAATAACAGGACCATCCAACCCTACAATCATTGTAACTTGAAGAACTTCTATTTATATTAAGACATTTTCAATTACTATAAATCAAAAGAAAAAAAAACCAAACAACTTATAGCTTGGGTTTAAGTCCAGGTGGGACTGGCCACCTTCAAGATATCAGAAGCTGCTCTCAGGTAGGTGTAGCACTTTTACATTTGTCAGATATATCTTCAGTAGGACACATAAACCAAGAGATGGCTGAAAAGCTTTAAGTAGTGATTGTCAGGTAGGAGCAGCCTGTTTAGCAGCATGACTGAACTCAGATCCACCTGCACAAGATGTACAGTGAGGATGCTGAGATGCTGGAACAGGTTACCCAGGGAAGTTAAGGATGCCCCCTCCCTGGAGATGTTCAAAGCCAGGTTGGATGAGCTTTGGAGCAACCTGGTCTAGCGGAAGGGATTCCTTGCCAAGGTGATCTTCAAAGTCCCTTTCTGTGAATCGACGAACACTTATAGCTTCTTCTGCAACCTTAAAACCACTCACAAAGGAATTAGCCCCTGAAATTATCTGTGTTTTCTTACAAAAAGCTAAGAAGAGTCTAACAAGAATGCTTTAAAGGAGTTAAGCTCCTTAAAATCTAAAATCTCATCCCGCATGAAAAATGAGGTTTAGAAAAGATGCTGACATACGTGGAGACATATAAGGTCAGGCCTGACGGGGCACTGAGCAACCTGAACTACTCAGGCATCTTACTACAGAAGGGTTGATGACCTCTAGAGGGCCCTGCCAAAATGCTATGATTCTGTGATTTAGAGATAAAAAGTAAACTAGAATAGTCACAGCTAAACTCAGTGATTTTATATGCATTTAAATTATAATAACATAATGGAGGGAAATCAATTAATACAGTGGTTTCCTAAAATTATGACAGCTTTTGGCTTCAGAAAGCCAGCAGGGAATACAACACTAAAACATGCAGTTGAGCAAGAACATGTTGAATTTAGGGAGATGTACAAGCACTACTTCACTGCTGCAAATACATTTTGTACATCTAATTACAGGTGCATAATCACAGACCAAAAAGACAATCCTTGCCCCATACTATAAAGCATTTCTGCAACCCCAATAACCATTACAGCCTGCAAATGGAATGGGAAAAGTGCTACAGCTGCAGAACTGCCTGCAAAAGTAAGCAGCTCAATGGGGTTTAAAACGAAAATAGTGAAAACAGTAGATCTGTAAATTAGTTTTCAGCATTTAATTACAGATATGAAGCAGAGCCTCATAAGACTACAGAAGGCTTTTAAAGCAGATGAAGTTTGCTTAGTGGAAAAGCTGAACTAGAATTTGAACAAATAGCATAATCTGGATTTCAAAGGGCATAGGATTCAACCTTTTGCTTCTAGGCATAAGTACAGATTTAGTATAATTTCAGATAATGTCTTTGGTCTCAAAACTTCAGAAACTGAGCTTTGTTTGAGGCACAGCCACACAAATGGCTGCTTAAACTTCAAAGTCATGTTTAAAAGGTTTCAATAATAGAAACATTCTGCTAAGATGAGAAACAGATGAAACTGCAATGACAGGAATAGCACCACAAGTGCTCCCCTGCTTTGTGCAGTGTCATTTCCAATGCACTTCAGGCACTACAAAGACTGCCAGTGCATCTGCTATGAGGTCTTGAAAGGAGGCTGGGAATGAGGTGGGAGGTGGTCTCTACTCCCTAGAAACAAGGAACAGGGCAAAAGGAAATTCCCTGAAGTTGCACCAGGAGAGGTTTAGGTCAGATAATTAGAAGAAAATTCTTCACTGAAAGGGTTCTCAAAGACTGAAACAGGCTGTCCAGGAGGCTCCATTCCTGGAGGTGTTTGAAAGAGGCAGAGATGTGGTGCTGAGGAACATGGTGTAACCCCAGACTTGGTAGAGTCTCAATGATCTCTTCCAACCAAAACGATCCTACAATTCTATGAACATGCATAATCACTGTGAAAGGACAAAAGCTCTTCTCAGTATCTGTTTCAACAGCAACAGAAGATAGAGAGAGGAAAAACACCTGTGAATTGTTTTTCTTTTTCCTTCATTTACACTGCAATGTGATTTCCAAAGGAAAATTTATGCATTACACCCTGCTTTCAGTTGTGGAGGCTTTTATAGCAAATTTTAATGTTACTTAACTCTTTCAGAAAGGGGGGAATCATCAGTGATTTTTTTAAACACAAAGAATGAAAGTATCTAATGACAAACCAATGATGCAAAACCTAGACCACAAACAGTAAACAGCAAGAGATGAAAGTAAATAAAAACAAAGCTGAATAACTTATGTCACATGCTTACTAATTCTCTCACAAGTCTGATGCATCTTACTCATCCCATTTATGAGTCCACCACATGATTACTTTCCAAGAGATCTGAGAAAGCACCACTTTTGCTCTTACATCTCTCCACTAACTATGGCATGCTACATATAACAGAAATAAAACCAGACTCATTTGCTTCATCTTTACAGTCATTACTGAAATAAAGTACTGAAATCAGGATCCTATTGAAATCAGGATCCTCCTCAAGGGAAAATGGAAACACTTGCCACAATTGTTGGTCAGCTAAAAAAAAATTCTATGACTCTAAAACCATAAGATAACCCTTCCAGTAAACCCTTTCAGTTTTGGGAATCTCTCTACAATGTTTCCTGGAGGGGCAGATATCTGCCTTTGCTGTCAACAATGAGAATCATAGAATCAGTCAGGGTTGGAAGAGACCACAAGGATCATCTAGTTGCAATCCCCTTGCCATGGGCAGGGACACCCTAGCCCAGACCAGGCTGGTCAGAGCCTCATCTAGCCTGGCCTTAAACATCTCCAGGGATGGGGCCTCAACCACCTCCCTGGGCAACCCATTCCAGGCTCTCACCACTCTCATGCTGAACAACTTCCTCCTCAGATCCAGTCTGAATCTCCCTACTTTAATAAGGCAGGTAGATTAAATAAATAAGAGAAATGAAGTAGATAACCTTCCAAGTCTAGCAACAACATCCTGGCATGAAGATGGTGTAAGGAGCCAGGCCTATCATTTTGTCATGATGATGGCTTTGTAGACCATGCTTTACAGAGCCTTCACACACCAGGTTTGATGTTCCCCCTTCTTAGCACTACACTTGGTTGCACTTGAAACAAACACCTGTAAACTAACATATTTTATATCTCAACAATTAACATCCCTAAGCTTTAATTATGAAAAAGCAACTCCTCTTCACCACCGGCAGACTATCTTTAGACAGAGAAAAGAAGTCATGTTGCATTAATTTCTGTCAATATGAGTAGTTTTAATAACAAAATCAAGAAAAAACACTGGTATCCCATTGTCAGGGTAACACTGAACAGAACCATCAAGCCTGGTTACAAATAAACATAGAGTAACTTCAAAAACACAAAGAACAAAAAAATTATCACTTTAATTTCTGGTATAAATTAAATCTTTGCAACTGAAATACTAATGGAACTTCCAGCTCCTTCAGCAGTGTTTGCCTTTCACCTGGCAGATGAATCTACAGCAATCAAGTCAAACCTCATCAGTAGAAAAGCTGGCAAGACTCTTGCTGGTGCATCACACATAAAGGCAGATGAGAGTGAGAGGATGACTGACTCCCAGCACACGCTGATTGCTTCACTTTCCTTCATATTCACTCCATGCACGTGACAGATATATCTTCTGTTGGCCAGCATTCACCTAAAGCACTTCCTTTTATTTTCACTTCTTAAACTGTAACCTAAAGATTCCCAAGCATTTCTCCTGAGCTGTTCTCCCCAGGTAACAGCCATCACACACTTCTCCCTTCTAATCACCAAGGCAGAACATGGGGAAAAAGGCCCACATAGGACCCAGACAGGGATTAAATCCAAGTCCAACGCATTCCCCAAGCCTGCACTTCACCATTTGAAACCTTTTGTCATAACCACTTGATCCCAAGTGCATTGGGGAAGACTTCAGGCAAAATTCTGCCTGACACATTGAGCTAGCAGCAGACATATCACAGATCTGGTGAGGCCACATCTTGAGTACTGCGTTCAGGTCTGGGCCTCTTGCTACAAGAAAGACCAATGAGGTCCTAGGGCATGAAGCTGGTTAAGGGTCTGGAGAAAGGGTCTTGTGAGGAGTGACTGAGGGAACTGGGGTTGTTCAGCCTGAAGGAAAGGAGGCTGAGGCGAGACGTTCTCACTCTCTGCAACTCCCTGAAAGGAGACTGGAGCAAGGTGGGTGTTGGTCTCTTCTGCCTATTAACAAGTGACAAGAATAGTGGAAATGCTGTCAAGTTGCACCAGGGGAAGTTTACTTTGAATACTGGAAAACATTTCTTCACTGAAGAAGTTCTCAAAGACTGGAACAGGCTTCCTGTGAAGGTAGTTGAGTCCCTATTCCTGGAGATGTTTCAAAGAGGCAAAGATGTGGTGCTGAAGGATATGGTTTAGCATCAGCCTCAGAGAAGTTAAGAGAATGGTTGGACTCAATGATCTTAAAGGTCTTTTCCCAATGAAATAGTTTTATAATTCTGTGACCTTTAAGTCCACTAACCATAAGAATCAAACTCCACCTGCTCTTGCAAGCACAGCCTGCTGCAAAGGCAATATGGCACACTGAGGCAAACTCTGAGGAAATGACAGAAATTTGCTGAATGTGCTGTCCAAGACGTGAGGGTAATACACTGTGCTCAGTGCTGCAGTTTATACAGACAGGCAGGTGGAGTGTTAAATACCAAACAGTCAACTCAAAGCAGAACTTTGAGCCTAAGACCTAAGAAATATGAGTTTACGTTTATGTTGCTCACTGGAATCACAGTGGATACACTGGGAATAAATTAATGTATGCAGGAATTCGTCCAAAAACCCATTAAGGAGGGCACTCCACTAGTGAAGCAGAAGTAGTCAGGGTGTAATTGAATGCTTCAGTGGGTGATGAAAGAGACAGGTGTCTCCATCTGCAGCTTCCTGATAAAAAGGTAAAGTCATATCATGCAAAAATCACAGAGAAACTCTCTCCAGAAAGTCTGTGGGTGCCAGCCAGGTGGCAATCACGGGAAGTTAAACTTTAATGCTCTCCATTTCACTGAGCAAAAGAAGTCACAGAGTTTTCTGGAAGTTTTATCCTAGTTTCTAGTTGACATAGTCTCCAGTAGTGTATCAGTCTCTTTTTGGGCTGGTGCTATGAAACTGCACCACATACAGGACTGGGGCAGCACCGCACTTCCCATGTTTACTTCAAGCACTACCACAGTGTCAGGCAGAGCACAACATCTGAGCTTGTGAGGTGCTTTCACAGCCAGAGCCCCAAAGAAACCAATGGAGCCAGAATCACTTAATGACCAATGAGAACACTAATGGGTTGGATCCTCCAATGCTCCAACACACACAAACTCATTAGAGAGATTTAATTTACCTTGACCTTGTAGTACTCCTTGACTTCAGGCTGAATGGAATCAAAATCACCACTGATGTAATCAGGCAAGAAGCTGAAAGGAAAGCAACAAGAAGTGAAATGAAAAATTAATCCATCTTACTACATTTAATATTTATTTTCTCAAGAGTGCTACGGGGTACAAGCATCAATCTCTCAAGGGACCAAGAGCTAGTTAAAAGCATGTTAAAACAAGAGTTGATATGAGGTGATATAAAAAAAGATAACAGATGAACTGTAAATCTGGTAAATCGAGTGTCCCTTCTTTGCTGAAGGACCTACAAGTCGCTCATATTCTTATACATCTCCTTGGGTCAGCAAGGCAAAACTTGCCTCTGCCTGGTTCTAGGAGGACAACTCCCAAATATGTTTCAAATATATCAGTCAGTAAAGCATTTGAAAAAGCATATCTGAGTGATGTACATCAGGTCTCAGAGGACATAGTTTGTTAGAAAGTGATGATGATGATGCTTCTTGGTCACCTGATGAGACACAAATGCTTCAGGGATTTGTATTTCAGTTGTCACTGATGTCACCTCATTTCTGCTCTTCTCCCTGATTATTAAAGATGCTCTCCTCAAAATATGGAAGCAAAAGGATCAAGTAATTTTGAAGCCATATTTTGGATGCTCAAAACATGAATGAACTGGATTTCAATTCCTAACCAGCAGTAACATCACTGTGAAGCACACAGAAATAATGTTGTGAGATATTTATCTCAGCTTGCTTCTCACTGTTTTGTTTTTTTTTTTTTTAATGCTGAGCACCTGAAAATGTTTACCACATAAATTCTTACCAAATTCATAATGAAACTTCAACCATGCTACAGGAAAGAACAGCTTAGGAAGATTTTTTTGGAGAAAAACCCCAACAATATCCACCCACTCTCCCAGAAATAAGGCTTGCACAGTTCCTGGAGTTTTAAGGAGCTGCTAAGAAGACAGGTGGAAACGTTGCTACTATTTCAATAGATAAGGCTGAACCAGGCTTTATAATTAAAGCACTGATTTTAGTGTTCTCCAGCAAACTCAATACCTAGCTTCTCCAAGCTTAAAGTACTTTACTGAGAGATATGAGAATTCATCAAGCAAATTAGTTTACAGCCCAAGTCGAGTAATGAAACACCAGGCGAAGCACACTGGGACATAATTTTCTTTTACATAATTTTAGAAGGATGCTGCAGAGTCTCCAAACTCCCCACATCCATAAAACCTAAACAAATCCTGTTCTCTGGCCCTGTTGAAAGATTTCAAAGGAGATGTGTGGTCACTGGCTGTCATTCTTTGAAAACTGAAAGCTGCTTCAGCAGAAGCTGGTAAGTACAATTGTTGTGAGCTACTTTGCAAGGCATTCAAGCATGGCATGTCAAACGCACTGCTCTCTGCTCCTACTGTAGTTGTTATCAAAGGAGATTCTCTAAAAATAAACTCTCCAAAAGTGATGCTCCCACAGGCAAGGCAGGGTGAGAGGCAATCCCTTCTGCATCTACATCAAGAACACAGAATGCAACTAAAAGAAATGCAAACGCTTCGGTACTGCTCTGTTTTCCATGGCCAAATCGCTGTAGTCCAAACCTGGTAAACGCTGAACAAAAAAATCAGATTTGGTCTTTTATTATGAGACTCAACTCAAGGTACAGACAACAATTTGTTTGCAACATTGAAATTTAAAATCACTGCCTTTTTACCTTTTTATAAACTTTCTAATAATTGATAATGATAAGCCTTAAACTAAAAAAAAATAAAATCCAGGTAATCTCTTAATTTTCCTTACTTTTCCATCTGACACAAAGCAATTAAAAGTGACCTTACTTTAGGTGTTACCATGGTGGCCCTGAATGCAAGCCCTGGATGTGTTCCAGCAGGCTGGGCAGGAAGAACAACAGCCAGTTGTCACGGAAAGCCAACTAGGTATGACACACACATCCACCCTGATGAAAAAGCTGGTGTCTAAAGGTTGTTTATCTTACTGAAATGTAGCACATAAATCCAGAAGTGTCTTTGTAATGGTTTTTTTCTCTGCAGCAACTTCAGACTGCAGTGCTTTTAAATAATCAGCCACTTCTCCTGAGTGCTTCAAGAGGCGTAACTGGGAACAGAATAGGTCAAAAAAGTATCTTCTCTGGATCAAATGATTCTGCATAGCATTTGCTCTCATTCAAAGTTAAACCATCTCCATGACAAAAGCTAGCTGAATTCTGTGGGAAATTTTGCCAGCAAAGGAAACAAGAATGCTGGTTGCACTTCCCATGTGCTGTGCCAGGGCTCTTGCCTACACTGCCTATATGGGTCTCTTCTGCCAAGAAGCACTAATGTCCATGTTCAAAACATTCCCTCTAAATGGTTCACCTCTAGCCACCACAAAGTCAGAAATGACTAACAAAGGGTAAGGAGTCATGGCTGGAAACTACACAGTTTCTCAAAGACTAATCCTCACACGAATGAACACAGACTCTCCCTGGAAGACCATCAGTTCTCCTCTTCTTCCCCTTGACAAACACCAGAAACAAGGAAAATGCATAAAGGTACCCTCGAGGAATTCAAAGCATATCCCTCATGAGTAAATCTCAGCTTTCCCTGCCTGCTCCACAAACACCATAAAACATTTCAGTTTCTCGTCAGAGGACGGCTCTCTTTGTAGGTCACTGACAGAGCAAGCCAACGTTTAGCCATGAATGAAAAGCTACATTTGGCTTGGTCCTATTGAGTTCTACAAAATAAACTGCCCAAATCAAGTGAGCAGAATTTAGTCTTCTCTTCTCCGATTAACATGAGTGAAGAAGAGTTATTGTGTGTAGAGCAGTCCTAGACCAATTAACCTCAGAGGTCAGCACTAGCTGATATAAAGGGAAAGAGGTGAGATATATAAAAATTCATATATATATATATATATCTAAAGGTTCATAGTAAAGTAACTTTAGAACATTTTATGCTAACTGGTTTTCACTTTTTTGTTTTGGTCCACTGCTGTATATACTCCAGAGCACAGAATAAGCTCTGGAAAAATCACATATCATGCTTCGTGCTATGTGAGTGGAAGAAATCATGTGAGAAAGAGAGTAACAAGAAAATCTCCTCCATCAAATTTGAAACAGCAGCCCTCATTGAAAGCAGGAACTAAAATCACGTATTATATTAGCCTAACCTATAACTTCCCACCTGCTGACCCCTAATTCACAAGTAATTCTTATTCTGTAGCTAAACTGTACTGCAGATTAAATGTATGATACATATCTTTTAAGGAAAGGGGTTATCTTTTTGCTTATGACCATAAAAGATGTCTTTAATTCATCTTCAAAGTGCAATTATCAGTTTGAATTTCTAAGCAGTCTAGATGATGTAGTCTACCACGTTTCTGATCCATGTTTTACCAGTCTCATTAGCTCTTAATTATCACTATGCATATAAGGTCATGACTAGCTCAGCTGGTTTGATCCTCTGCTGCTTTACATTGGCATTTATCAGGAGTGAGCCAGCTCCATAATCCTAATGGGACCCAAAGCATAAAATTCATGTGAGATCAGCCTAGCATACCAAACCATTTCTAACATGAAGAACTGAGCAACAAAAACCTCGCAGTCATTGGGTCAGCCAGAGCTTTTCTTTCTCTTGACTTCTCATTCTCTTTTACTTTTTTTGGGAGTTGCTTTTTGTTGTTCTTGTTTGCTTGCTTGGTCTTTCTCTCTTGTTTCATCAGGGCCTTGCAGAGCCATACAGCACCCATCTAAAATGAGTGTAGAGTCAGGAGGGCTAGGACTGCTTCAGATAAGGACCTGAAGGCACTTCCATATCAAACTGCTTTTATGTTTCATGTATAACTTAAAAAAAAAAAAATCTCCCAAACTGCACAGAGTTTCAAGATGAAACCTTTAAAGGTTTAGCTAGCTTAGCAAGAAAAAACCAGAGCAACTTCTCAGAAGTTCCGAGATGAATCCCAGCTAGAGGATTTATCCAAATTGGATACAGGCTGAATGTTGACTGGACAGTTTTGTCAACCTCCAGAACACTGGGCTGAAGAAATCATATAAATTCTCACAAGTTTGGCACCATTTCATGGCAAGTTAATCATAAAATGATTGAGGTTGGAAGGGACCTTTGAAGATCCTTGAGTCCAATCTCTCATCAAAGCTCAATCACCCAGAACAGGTCACACAGGAGTGCATCCAGATGGGTCCTGAAAGTTTTTTGAGGAGATTCCACAACCTCTCTGGGCAGCCTGTTCCAGTGCTTTGCCATCCTCTCATAATAAAGCACTTTCTCCTCATACTGAGGTGCAACTTCCTGTGTCCAAGTTTGTATCCACTGCCCCTTGTCCTACCACAGGACACCACTGAGAAGGGGCTGGCACCTTCTTCTCGACACCCACCCTTCAGATATTTGTAAGCATTCATAAGATCTCCTTTCAGTCTTCTCTTCTCCAAGCTAAATGGCCCCAGGTCTCTCAGTCTTTCCTCACCAAACAGATGTTCCAGTCCCTCACACTTTCCATTTGACACTCTCTGTCCCTCTTGAATTGGGAAGCCTGGAATGGGACTCAATGCTCTGGATGTGGTCACACCAGGGCAAAGCAGAGGGGGAGGAGAACCTCCTCTGACCTGCCAACTGAACGCTCCTTAAAGCAGCCCAGGACAGCATTGGCCCCCTTTCCCACCAGGGCACATTGCTGGATAACTTACTGTCCACCAGGACTCCAAGGTCCTTCTCCATGGAGCTGCTTTCCAGCAGGTTAACTCCTAATCTGTACTGGTGCATACCGTTAATGAAATTTTAGTCACCAGTACCACTACCCAGTAATTAACTCTTGTGACAGACACGAGTTACAAATGAAATAAAACCTATTTAAACTCTGAGGTTCTCATGCCGAGTAAGCAAAAGGCTGCCTTTTGCCCTCAAGAAACCCATCTAATGGGCATAGCTTAATTCAAAAGGCATTTTATTTTTAAGCATTTAATGCTAATGAAGAGCATTTTAAATTTAAAAGCCCAGAATAGCTGGTTCTTTATTCGTTCACTTTATGAATTCAGGGTGGAGCGGTAAATATGCCTCTTTTATACAGTCATGAGAAAGAAAAAAAAAACCAACTCAACACATCACACTTCAGCAGTTTGTAATAAAAAAATGTGCTGCCTCCTTAAATAAATTGCCTGGCATAACTGCTCAGTCCTACCATTAATTCAAAGTTACAGTTTCCTAGTACTATTGACTTTTCTTCTGATGTAGCTCCTTTAGCACATAATTGTCTGCAATTAACCTTTATTAAACAAATGTTAACATCAGAGACATGAACATTTAAAGGCAGTATCTGTGGTACCCTTGGCTTCCTTCAGTTACTGCACAGAAAACAAGCCCAAGCAGACAAGCTGTACGTGTATTAGTTCTGTGTGAGCATTCAGAGTGGGCTCATTATAGGTTTTTTCACTACTAAAAATGAATTTCAAAACTGGTATCTTTCACCCTGGATTTTCAGATACACACAAGTTACTGCCCAGCAGAAAAAAAATACAGTGAAGATAAAATACTGCAGACATACAGGTAGTATCAATGCCTTAAAATAAAGGTATGTTAAAAAAATCGTGTTAGGTTTTGGGCCCCTCACTACAAGAAAGGCATAGAAATACTGGAGTGGGTGAGAAGGGTCTGGAGATCAGGTCTTGTGAGGAGTGACTGAGGGAACTGGGCTTGTTTAGAAAAGGAGGCTGAGGGGAGATCTTCTGGCTCTCTACAACTCCCTGAGAAGAGACTGCAGTGAGATGGGGGTTGGTCACTTCTCCCTAGTAACATGTGACGGGGTAAGAAAAAATGGCCTGAGATTGCACCAGGGGAGGGTTAGGTTGGATATCAGAAACAATTTCATGACTGAAAGTATTCTCAAAGACTGGAACAGGCTGCCCAGGAAGGTGGTTGAATCCCCATCCCTGAAGGTGTAGCATCAGGGAAAGGCTTAGATTGGATATGAGGAAAATAGCTGGGAATACAGAAGATAAAGCACTCCAGCATTACTTCTGGGTAAATATTAGAATCACAGTCTAATAAAAAACTCAGAAATAAAATTTATGTCCCCAAATCTACATTTGCTAACTGTTAAAATGTAGTTCCAGCTCGTCTCTTTCTCTATAGACTTTCAAAACCTGTCTGGAAGCATTCTTGTGCAACTTGTTCTGGAAGACTTCTGGGAAGGGCTGGACTGGATGATCTCCAGAAGTCCCTTCCATCCCCTACCACTCTGTGGGCTGTTGGTCTTGACTATAAGCACGAGTGAGTGCTGTTCTCATCAGAATGGTGTTAAATCTTAGGAAAGCTGACCAAAGAATATTGTTAACTGCTGTGAAGATCAAAATTCCCAGAGACAGGTAGAAGACAAGTAGATGCCATTTATATTTTGACTCAAAGCAGCACACTCAGATGCCTCAGAAGCCAGTTGCTGGGGAAAAGAGATATGTCAGACTGTGAGATAACTATTTAGTTAGAACAGAATCAACCAAGTTGGAAGAGACCCCCAAGATTGTCCAAGTCCAACCTATCACCCAGCCCTAATCCAGTCAACTAGACCACAGCACTAAGTGCCTCAGAGTTAACATCTATTCAATCTATAAATATCTTCTTGGTGTTACTCACAAGGTTACCACAAGTAAGTGTCACACTTGAAGCTCAGAAGCCAAACACGAAATAGCAACACAATTAATGAACTTTAAACTTACTACTTAAAAAAAAAAAAAAAAAGAAAAGAAAAGAAAAAAAAAAAGGGCATTTTGTTTTGGTTCATCTACAACAGAGCACAAGAAGGATTCCAACAGCTGTTATTACAGAATCATAGAATGGTATGGGTTTGGAAGGGCCCTCTAGAAATCATCTCGTCAAAACCCCCTGCCAAAGCAAGATCACACAGAAACATATTTAGCTGGGTCTTGCAAGTCTCCAGAGAAGGAGATTCCACAATCTCTCTGAGAAGCTTGGTCCAGAACTCCAGCACCCTTACAATAAGGGAGTTTGTCCTCATGTTGAGATGGAACTTTCTGTGTTCCATTTTCTACCGCAAGAAACCTCCTGTGTTCCTTGTCCCATTACTGGGCACCACCAAGAAGCGACTGGCACCTTCATCTTGACACCCACCCCTCAGATATTTACAGATATTGGTAAGATCTCTTCTCAGCCTTCTCTTCTCAAGACTAAACAGCTCCAGGTCTGTCAGACTTTCTTCATAGGAGAGATGTTCAAGTCCCTTAATCATCACTGTAGTTCTCCATTGGACTCTCTCTAATAGATCTCTGTCTTTCTTAAACTGGGGAGCCCAAAACCACACATAGCATCACAGATGTAGTTTCACCAGGGCAGAGTATAGGGGGAGAAGAACCTCCCTAGATCTGCTGGACATAGTTTACTTGATGCACTCCAAGACACAACTGATTCCCTTGGCCACAAAGCCACGTTGTTATCCCAGGGATAACTTACTGCCCACTAGGACTGCAAGGTCTTTCTCCATGGAGCTGCTTTCCAGCAGGATGACCAGTTAAAGCATAGTTCTTACTTTCTCCACTCTATTTCCCAGTCAACAATAGTTTTCTTCCTCTGTGACTCACATCACTGCTACTTCAGTCCTCAAAGCCTCCCTCAGCTCTATATAATTCTTGTTTTAGGATGACAGTGATGATGATGTTCTGGCAGTCACTGTATGAATTCAGAAAGAAACCATCAGGACAAGTCCCAACTGCCCACACCTTCTTCAAAGACCTAAGTAAACCTTACTGCTCATTATTATGCATATATCACCCCTGGAGGTGTTTGAAAGAGGCAGAGATGCGGTGCTGAAGGGCATGGCTTAGCACCAGACTTGATAGAGTTAGAGAAGGGTTGGACTCGAAGATCTTAATGGCCTTTTTCAACCAAAACCATTCTATGATTCCATGCAAATTCTTACACAGAACATAATTCCAAAACAACACTTTGTACATTGCAATAAATCCCAAGGTCTTTAACAAACAAAAAAAAAAAAAAGAAAAAAAAAAAGGGAGGGGGGAGAAACAAAAAAAGAGGAAGGAACAAGAGTACTGCAGACCCGCAGACCCAAATTTAATCAAGGAAGTGAGTATATGCACAAATCAGGTCATACAGATTCTTGTGACCCTGCCAGGATTCTTTGCATAGACTGTCATCAAACCCATGGATTTCTAAAATCTCTTTTATACAAAGCCCCTGGAGATGTTCAAGAAAAGACTGGATGGGGCACTTAGTGCCATGGTCTGGTTGATTGGCTGGGGCTGGGTGCTAGGTTGGATGGATGAGCTTGGAGGTCTCTTCCAACCAGGTTGATTCTATGATTCCAGTCAGGTAACTCTGTACTTAAAAGTATATGGTAATATCTAATCTTGAAAGTCTTAGGTAAATAGCTGGTTTCAATGATCTTAGAGGTCTTTTCCAGCTGAAGCAATCCTATGATTCTGTATTTGGCAACCTTAGAGAAAAGCCTCTTTTCTCCTTACTTTTTAAAGAGCTTAGTGTTAAAGAGCATAAAAGTGTTATTTTATTTGCAAACGCCATGATTTAGAGGAAAAGATAAAAAGCCTGTGAAGATATGAGGGCAATAATGCATTCATTTATGCTTGCCTTGTATGCAGTGTCACCTTGCAAATAATAATAATAAAAAAAGAACCCAAAAAACTGCAATAAACTGGAGGAAATATTACCCTCAGCATAAAATGCTATGCAAAGCACACTTTAGGGGGATATCGTCTGCAGGGGACAGCTCCCATTATCATTAACAAAAATCAAGCAGCTAACACCCTGCCTTGAAACCTTCTCCCTCAGTCACAAAGAAAAGCCAGTTAATGGCATCTATGAGTGCTGTATTTCTCTTTTTAATTGTCAATATTTGAAACTGCTCTCCAGTTACAATCAATGCAGCACAAACCTAAGTGATGTTCCAAGATTTAAGAACTTCTCACTTGTTTTCCACAGTGCTGAACACCCTCCTGTGTTCAGGTAAAGCGCAAGCGCTTCAGGAAAACCTCAGCATGCTCAGGAGAAGGCCATCCCTGAGACTACTGTTTAGTACCTTTTTGGCTACAGAATCACAGAATTGTTTTGGTTAGAGAAGTCCTCTAAGATCATCAAGTACAACAATCAACCTAACACCACCCCACGTCCCCATGTTTCTTGAATAGCTCTAGAGACAGTGACTCTACTACCTGGACAACCTGTTCCACTCTTTCAGGAAAAAAATATTTCCTGCTATCCAACCTAAGCCTCCTTTGACACAGTTTCAAGACATTTCCTCTTATCCTTTGGTCCTGCTGGCCACACAAGAGAGGCCAGGATGCTGTTGGCCTTCTTGGCCACCTGAGCACACTGCTGGCTCATGTTCAGCTGACTGTCAACCAGCACCCCCAGGTTCTTTTCTGCCAGGTTCTTTTCTGTCAGGCAGCTTTCCGGCCACTCTGCCCCTGCCTACAGTGTTCTTGGGGTTGCTGTGACCCACATGCAGCACCAGCGCTTGGCTTAGTTAAACCTCATAGAATTGGTTTCAGCCCATCAGTGCTTGTAGCTGAAATCCTTTAGAGCCATTTCTACACAATGACTCATAAGTGCAATGAGAGGAGATTTATCCCCTTGCTGAGCAATCTGTTCCAAGGAGGCAAGGAACAATCTGCAGGTTTTCAGAAGGCATAATTACATTTCTCCTTTCTGGCTCTACTTCCACACCCCACACCCCCACCCCTCTGATTTCCACGTACAATGGCTTTAGAGATTGTCTGTTTCATGGCTGGAAGAGAGACACCTGAACACCTACATAGACAACAGCAGCTATAGAAGGTGAACTGCCATGCAAAAATTCATTAAAAGCCAAAAAACCTCAGCATGGCAGGGGGTGGAAGTGACCTCTGGAAATCATCTAGTTCAACTCCCCCTTCCAAAGTAGGGTCAACTAGGGCAGGCAACAAAGAAAAGTATCCAAACAAGTATGGAAAGTCTCCAGAGGAGACTCTGCGACCTCTCTGGACAGCTTGTTTTAAAGCTCTGGCACCATCAACAGAACAACCACTCAGAAGACATGGAGTTTTAAGGTGCAAACAGAACAGTAGTTGAAGGAGGCCTTCAAGAAAGCTGGGAGTGGATATCTTACAAGGACTTTCAGTGACAAGACAAGAGGGAATGGATTGAAACTAGAAGAGGGTAGATTTACACTGGATATTAGAAAGAAATTCTTTACAGTGAAGGTGATGAGACACTGGAACAGGTTGCTCAGGGAGGTCATGGATACACCCCCTCCCTGGAAGTGCTCAAGGCTAGGCTGGATGGAGACTTGAGTAATCTCATCCTGTAGAAGATGTCCCTGCCTATAGCTGAGGGGTCAGAAAGAGGTAATCTTTAAGGTCCCTTCCAACCCAAACCCTTTCATGAATCTAGAACACAGCTACTGAAAGGCGAACATGACTCCCATAAAGGTAATAGAAATGTCTTCCATCCTGTGGAGTAGTCACCGAGCAAACTTCTGACCCTTTTCTGGAGATGTGCTTGAGTACCCTAAAAACATTAACAAAACTCCTTCAGGTTTTGAGCCCTTACTCTGATAAAAGCACTTTGCAGAGAAACAATACATGGAGGGTCCTGACAACACTTGGGCTACACAAAAGAACAGAACTCATCACTTCATGCTTTTAGCCCATGCAGCAAAGAATGAAAGAGAGACATGCAGTGGAAGACAGCTCTTTGAAGTCTGTTGTCGCTGTATGGCTGAAATTTGGTGTCACTGCATGGTAGAAGCTTTATTAAACCTTTTGCTGCTGACCTCTGCTGCAGCTTCTCTGGAGCTGACAAGAGAACCAGGATATTCCACCAGAACATTAGCATTACAAAAGGTACCTGCACCTCTTGCCCAGCCCAGCACAGCAGTATTAATTAGAGCTAGCAGAAAATAAATGCGCATATGAAATGAGAGATGGGCTCTGTTTGATGCTGAGTAACCTTTACCAAACAGCATCTTCCCTTCCATCAGACTAACTCCAGGGAGTATTCTCCTGTTTTTACACAATTTAGCTGCAGAAGGTACCACCTCATTTCATTTTCTGGAACTTGTAATTCAGACAATAACATATTGCAAAGTTCAGTAGACATTCTTTCAAGGTTAGTACTAATCACAAAGGTGAAAGGGATGGCCTCAGGAGCTCTGAAGGAATTGGTGGAAAAGTTGCTGGTGTCACTGAAGCACCAAGACCACAGCTAGGTAAGGCTGCTGCAGCTGGCAAAGAGATCTTACTCTAATCCTTGACCTACCCCCCTCACAGTTTCACCACCTCCACAGAGTCAAAGTACCAGTATGGATATTTCAGTTAGCACAGTCAGAAGGCTTCACACTTACAGCTACACACAAGCAGTTCTCTCTTTCTCCACTAAAATCTCAAACAACCATTATTGTGAGCTAAAATGGCCTCTGATAAATATCTGACTAAAGAGGAAAAAACAACAAACTGTTTTATGGTTACCTGACATATGGATGAAATTCAGAAACAGAATAAAGCCACAAAACTCCAGAATAAATACCTCTGTCTACCTATCACAGCTTGATGGACCCAGTTTGGATAGTTTTTCTATCAGGGTTTGAGTTTTTCTATGTCTGTGACTGACACAACGTGTTCACCTCATGAAAAATCAGGTCTTTCTTGCTGTATTCTTCTGTGAAACATTTAAACTGGCAAAATAAACAGGTAAATTCCCACCTCAAGAGGTGCAAAAAGATGCCTGGTTGACAACGACTTGTGAGACCTGATTTTTATTTGTTTCTGCTGTTCATTAGCCAATAAAGCTACACATAATGAAATCATGTGACTCTGTGGCAGTCCCACCCTGGCTACTCTATGGGCAGTGTGATCTCTGAAGTGCAAGCAAACGTGTTAACCTTGCTGTTAACTGCTTCCTCTGGCTTTGCTGCAGTCAGATATGTAATCCTGGCAGCCAGTGCAGCTTTCGATGCCCCCAGAAGGGCTGTTTAGAACTCAGCCATCATCACCGCCACAGAGAAGCTCCCTCCACCAGCCTGGACAACCTACCCCAGAAGGGGAGAGAGCAATTGCATAGACAAGAGTATGTACTGAAAGAGTGGGAAATACAGGAGATAAAAAACTGAATTCTGCACTAGTCCAAGTATCCTGCCAAATCCCAAAGCCATTCTGTTTCTCAGAGTCCCCTTTGCCCCCTCAAAATGTCAGTTGTCACACAGATCCTCAGAAGGTACAATCTTCTCCCATCTTCAGCTACTGCCTGACGCTGCAGTAACTCACCAGCAGCTGAGCCAAGAGAACTCACAGAAGCTGAGGATCTAAATTATATTAATAATTTAATCATTTAGCCCACAGGTGTTAAACAATAAAACCATGAAGCAGGTTACCTCTTCTCAGACATGACTTCATACCTGGGTACTGGCTACTGAGGCCGCACTGCTCATCTGACCTACTCATTTCACCTGCAGCTGAGTAAATTACTTGTACCAAGGAAACGCTGATTCTAAGCACAATAAGCAACGGGTGTCATAGCAGGCACAGGGGTCTGCACTGGCTTTTATCTCTGGTGCAGAATTAGGAGATCTTACTCTTGACAAAGAACACATCAAGGCAGCAAACTTATGCAAAAGGTCATGGTCAGCAAATAACGCTTCCTTCAGATCATAGTGGAAGACATCCACCACTGTGAAATCTTAGAAATCCCTCCCAAGCACCAGAAATCTGTACCCATATGCTAAAAGCCCTGACTAGGTCCCAGTTCTTCACAGCCACACATGTATGGTCTCACCCAGCACAGGTGGCCAGCAGCTCCAGAGAGAGGAAAGCTCAGTAAAACAGAATCCTAACAACTGTTTTGGTTGGAAAAGACCTTTAGGGTCATCAAATATCACCATCGACCCAACACCACTCCAGCCATCAAACCACATCCTAAAATGCCATGTCTACCACCTCTGGGGATGGTGACTTCATCACCTCTTTTGGGAGCCTGTTCTAATCATCCTTACAGTGATGAAGTTTCTTTTAATATCCAATCTAAACCTCCCCTCATGGAACTTGAGGCCATTTCCTCTTGTGCTACTACTTGTTACTGGGGAGTAAACTCCTTTCAGGGAGTCTTAGAAAGTCATGAGGTATCCCCTCAGACTCAGAAGACCTCTCCTACAAACCCTTCACATCATCTCCCATCTGGAACCAGCACAGCTACATGAAACACACAGTTGGTGAGTCAAAACCCACCAGGAGTTCAACACACAACTCAAGGTCAGAAGTAAATTCATGGTTACACTCAGATTCTGCAGATGAGAAAGAATGTGAAATGAATTTGTTACCTCTTACTACATTTAACAGTGAGCAAGTTTCCAAGTAATTTTTGCTAAAAAAATACCCCAAACAAACCCGAAACACAAACAAAAACCAACCAACCACCACCAACAAAACAAACACACACACAACAAAACACCACAGAACTCAAGAAAAGGCAGATATGACCAAGAGAAATCACAGTGGCACTGTGAAAGGTCTCCAAGGCTATACTGAGAATCTGGTTGACTGAAGTATATATAAATCTGAGCTCACTTTAAAATAGCTCAGAGACTGGTAGTAGAGCAGTTACAGTAGCAGTAGTTGCTGTGCTGCTGTGCTTGTTTCCCTTAGATATAACAATTTTTACTATGCTCAAGAAATAAGTTGTGGCATGTTGTGTCCACCTCTCCCAATCCATTAGTTAGACCAGGGTGCTACAGTGGGTTTTCAATAAACCAAGTAGTTATGTGCTACTACAGCTATTAAGTCTTCAATACCAAACAGTGGCTGGAACCCATTCACCAATCTCCCACTGAGTGTGGTTTGAGTTGTCTAGTGTCATTAATACATCATCAAAAGCAATGAAATCTTGCTGTGAGAGGAAGAAGGTCTGGAGAGAACCTGAGGCAGCTGTCCAATTTTTACCTGCAGCATTCAGTTTGGTGTCACTTTACAATGTAGCATTTAGAGCACAAACAACAGCATTTTGATAACTTCTGGTCAGTACCAAATCCAGGCAGGTCAATGGATCAATTTAGTGCTTATTCATAGAATCAGAGAATGTTAGGGGCTGGCAGGGTCCTCAAAAGACCATCCAGTCCAACCTCCCTGGCAGAGCAGGATCATCTATAGCAGATCACATCTAGGCGGGTCTTGAATACCTTTAGAGAGGGAGACTCCAAAACCCTCCTGGGCAGCCTGTTCCAGTGTTTTGTCATCTTCACAGTGCAGAATTTTTTCCTCACATTTACATGGAGCTTCCTATAACTCAATATGTTCTTCTGCCTCAATTTTCTATTATAAATAAAATCCTGCATATATGACTGAGGCTGTAGGAATGTTACAAATATACGCATGACAAGAGTCTTCTGTGCCCAGGCTCTCCTCTGCGGTAGTTTAAAACTAAGACTCTTGTCTAGTTCTAAATTATAAACAAGAAATAGGAACTTCTTGGACATATTTGAGTAAAAGGTAAATAAAATAGGGGATTGGACACAAAAGAACAACAGATAGGCCTATATCCTTCCATTGAATTGTGGATCAGCATATCATTTGCTGCACTAGCTGTTCTTTCTTCCTTTTCTCTTCTTTGCTCTGGCTGCTGCTGTTGCTTTTGCATGGCTTTGCTGACCCTGGGTAAGTAGATAGCAGTGGCCTTTTCTGTTTTCCTCTCTGGGGGAAGAGCTACTCATTTTCCCCTTGTCCAGAGGGGTGTACTGTTTCTGAATTGTAACATATTTTGTAGATGTACATTGTATTTTACGCTTCTAAATTGTAGCTTTGCTGTAAATATAGCTTCATTTTGCTTCCAAACCATCTGAGCTAGTCTGGTGATTTATTTGGGGGATAATTTCAAGCCACAGCATCCTCCCTTCCCCATTTTTGTCTGCTCTCAGAGAATAGCCCCCTCTGGACAAAAAGTTCCAAAGAGCCCCTAGCATGGTCTCTGTACAACTAATTTTCTACAAAGTACAGAAGATGAAAAAGGCCTTTTAATATAAATTCTGATGCTGTTACTGCCCTGCTTATTATAAAAATATATATATTTGTATTTACAACAGCCTCTTGTAACAACTTCACAATTTATTATGATTAAAAAATATTTATAAACCCCTTAACTGCTACCCTACTAAGCCCTATTAGTCATTACCACTTTAATTTCATCTTTTACTGAATTTCAACATGCTAATTAACTTTGCTTATAGAATCAGAAATAGATCTTAAGGACACAGATCTACCTATAAATAATACAAATGCAGCAACGAACTCATACCCAAAGCCATTCTCTTTATGTACAAGGACAGCAGTTGTTCCTCAGGGGAAGACATTCAGAGATTTGATATTCTTGCCACTATCAGCAGACATTAGTGCAGGAGAAGGGAGAGCTCTGAGCATTCACAGAAACATTCAGGTTGGAAAAGCCCCTTCCTACTCTGCAAGGTACGCCCTAAACCATATCCCCAAGCACCACATTCAAATGACTTTTAAACGCATCCAGAGTTGGCGATTCCACCACCTCTCCGGGCAGCCTATTCCAATGCCTGAACACTCTTGCTGGGAATTTTTTTTCCTAATATCTAGTCTAAACCTACCCAATTGCAGCTTGAGGCCATTCTCTCTTGTTCTATCACTATTTACCTGTGAGAAGAGACCAGCACCAACCTCTCCACAATGTCCTTTCGGGTAGCTGTAGACAGCAATGAGGTCTCCTCTTCCTCAAACTAAACAGCCTCAGCTTCCTCAGTCACTTCTCATAAGATTTTTTTTCTCCAGTGTGCAGTACTGGAAAATACTAGACACAGATGAGTTAAGAATTGTGCTCTCAGAATTACTCTGCATTGATGCTCTAGAAATAGCCCAAAGACCACCACGGGTGACATGATGTAAGTGTCATTAGAGATGTACTGTAACAGAAGAGTGAGGATGTGAATGACAATGTGGCCTTTCCCTTCACTACTAGGTATGTTTTTCCACACATTTTAATACTAGAGGTCACCAATTCACAGGTTGATAAAGATTTGAAAAACGTATAAAGTTAGTAGGAATAGACTCATCTGCCTGATAATGAGGTAAGAGTTCCATATTTTACTGGAATGACAGAACAGATCTAATTGAAGGTGTTACTCAGTTGTCCTCAGAGAGAAACAGAAAGTTCTCCTGAAGATTAACAGAATTGCAGCATGATGAGGGTTAGAGGAGACCTCTGTAGACCTTCTAGTCCAACCTCCTGCTAAAGCAGGGTCACTCACAGTAGGTTGCACAGGACAGCCTTCAGGTGGGTTTTGAATGACTTTAGAGATGGAGACTATCACTGCTCAGGGCAGCCTGTTCTAGTGCTCCACCACTCTCAACATAAGAAAGCTCTTCCTCATATTAGGATGGAATTTCCTATGTTCAAGGTCGTGTCTTATCTCTTGTCCTGTAACTGGGCACCACTGAAAAAAGACTGGCCCCATTCTCCTGAAACCCACGCTTTAAGTATCAATAAGCATTGGTAAGAACCTCCCTCAGTCCTCTCCAGGCTAAAAAGCCTCAAATTCCCTCAGCTTTCCTTCACAAGATATTCCTGTGATATCTTGAGAGATTAAAATCCCTCACTTTGCAGGGTGCAGAGTGAATTGAGCCAGTGTATGAATGTCTGAGGCAGCAGATGGTTGGGAAAGAAAACAATAAAGAAAAATGTACATTTGGATTGACAACTTGTCCATGGCCCTGTGCTGAGACCCTGCCTAATACACTTGAACATGCTCAAATATTAAACCCCAGAAGCACAAGAGCTAACAGGGAGATTTTGATGAGCTCCTAAGCAAGGTCATCAACATGGTTGTACTTCTGCTGGCACTGCTGACAAAAGACAAAACTTGCCATGGCTTTTCCTTTGTGAAGGTGGCAAAGAAAGCACACTGCACTCTGATTAAAAATTAGATCCTGCAGAAGGGGGAAGGCACCACCCTTCTGATGAAAGTCCTCTTCAGTCTGTAAGGAGTGCTATTTGAGTTCTCAAAACCACTCCCAAAGTGCATTATGATCACATATATGCATGACAGAGCTGACCACTTAATTCCCCTTCTGTCACAGGCAAGTTGGAGAATAAAAATCACACTGACACCCAAGGGTATTTTATAATAGAATATGAAATAAAATCATAAATTTGCAGATTATTTTGGCTTTGACTAGTGGTACTGCATTATACACCAAATATTCATTCATTACTATTTAATTACAACTGAAAACCTTTCCTTTTTTTTTTTTTTTTTTTTTCCCCCCCAGACTTCATTAACCTCCAAAAGGAGCCTGTGACCTCGGGACCCTCCTGCACACTTGCAATGTGCTTTTAGAATATTGCTTTCACAGGAAACCCTTCCCTTAATGCAAAGATTTAATGGAATGTAAAGGCTTTGACAGGGAATACACGAAATATGAGCACTTTCCATGCAGTCACTAGATGGACAAGAGCCACAGCCTATCAATTATGATCACAAATTGATACTAGATTAATGTTCAAAGAGGCCACAAGAGCTTCTGTGGAGAACAGACTCATTACAGCAAACATGATCATGGACACTCTTCCTTATTCCTTTCTCCGCAGAGCACAGAAGAGGGAGCAAGGCAATGAGGAGGGATTTGTCTATGCAGTTTTTACCACTTTAAGGCAGCAGAAGCTTCAGTGTCCCACCGTGCTCAGCAACAGTGCAGCACAGTTCCAGCTCCTGTCTGTCAGAAATTGCTGTTCAATCTGAAACATTCTGACTCTAAGAAGAAATCAGGGAGCAGTAAACTTTTCCCAAGATGAGAGGCAGAACCACAGCCCGTGCAGTGGCTTTCACTGCTTAGCTGCAAAGCTTCAGACGATGGATCAGTCTTGGCCCCTTGGTGCCAATCACAGCAGATGCTTGCAGAGTAGATATGGGCTCAGTAATTGACTTCCTAGTAATGTTAACTCTCCAGATGAGATTCTTCATCATGCTGAGAGTTCCTGCCCTCGATCCATGAATGCACCTCACACCATTCACCCCTCTACAAAACCACACCAAAATCAACTCACGCACAGTTTACTTTTTACCTAAAATTAAAAGCACCAGGAAGAAGCTATATTTACACCCACATCTATCACTTCCTTAATTACAAGTCTTTATTGTCAAACCTCGCAGATGATGTCTTAAACAAAGAAAATGGGACTGAATTGTTTACTGACTTATTTCAGCCTGTTTTTCTCCCACTGCTCAACACACCTTAATGCACACAACTCCAATCTGATCTGTCACTGGCATTTAACATGCCTGCTGCAGCTTATATAATGAGAAAGCATCAATCCTCACACCACAGGTACTGCTGGAACTTACCACATTTTTTGTCTGTGCTTCCTTTCCTTCCTTCCTTGGGAAACAGTAATGTTTGCTCCACTGGAATAGTTAGCTTGGCTTATTCCAGAGATTTTCTCCTTTCCAGCTTTAGCATCTAAACCATTTTCATTCTTTTGCCATCCTTTGCACGCAGAACCACAGAGAGTGCACTGTACTGGAAGGGACACTTCAAAGGTCATCTTCTCTAACACCCCTGCCGTCAGCAGGGATATCTCTAACTATATTAGGTGTGGTAGCTTGAAGGATCCTAGGTCCCTCTTAAACAAAACCATAGGGACAGAGGCTCATCCCAGGATATTGTAATATTGTTGTTCTATTCCATTTTCTGGTATTCCAGCTTAAAAGATAGTGCCTGACTGATCTCTTCCCTGCCTTTCTTCCCTTCTCTTCTCCAGCAGCACACACTTTTACCTCACGGTTCGTGAGGGAAACGGCTGCCAGGGAACTGAGCCACTGAGGCCTTGTAGGCCCAGCTGCGGCCTACCCTCAGGCCGACTGAGGGTGGAAGGGGTGGAGGATTCTAGAAGGCCAGTTTGGGCCTAGTGGGTTTTGTACTTATTCTACCTGATTGCTTTGTGCATATATACTCCTGTGAATAGAATTTCTCTTTCAACTTCCAACCAGTGAGCAGTATCCTCATTCTCCCTCCTGGAAAGGGATAAGAGTCATTTCCGTCCACCAGCACTGGGTAAGCTCAGGGACCCAGCCAGCTTGACTTTGAATGTCTCCAGAGAGGGGTCTCCACCACCTTCCCGGGCAATCTGGTCCGGTGCTCCACCATCCTCACAATAAAGCACTTCCTCCTAATGTCCAGCCTAAAACTACCTTACTCCATTTTCAAACCATTGTGCCTCATCCTGTCACTGCAAGCCCTTCTAAACAGTCCCTCTCCAGCCTTCCTGTAAATCCCCTCATGGTACTGAAGGGCTACCATAAAGTCTCCTGAGAGTCTTTTCCAGGCTGAACAGCCCCAGCTCTCTCAGCCTGCCCCCATAAGAGAGGTGCTCCAGTCCTCTGGTCATCTTCATGGCCCTGCTGTGGCCTCACTCCAACAGGTCCATGCCTTTCTTTTGTTGGAGGTCCCAGATCTGAACACATTACTTCAGGTATGGTCTCAGCAGAGCTGAGCTGACTGGCAGCATGAACCTCCCTCAACCTGCTGCCCATGCTTCTTTTGATGCAGCCCAGGATGCCACTGGCCTTCTAGTCTGCAAGTGCACATTGCTGCCTCATGTCCAGCTTCTCATCCACCAGTACTCCCAAGTCCTTTTTTGTGTATCCTTCTTTCTCTCTCCTTTCCAATTCCCACCTCTTAAAGATTATACCTGCCCAACTCTCAGCTAGTTCGCTATAGCTCGCTCTCCTGGGTTGAGTTGAATCTGCTGCTGCTATTCAGTACCATGCTGCTGTCAGGGCAGCTTTGAAATGAAAGTGCTGGCTGCAGCACAGTATCTTGGGGATTTAAGTTCGGATTGTAATGAGAGGCTTCCTGTTCCTGCTTCCAGTTTCTGGGTCCAGGATGTTGGGCTTCACTTTTTGCTAGGGTAACTGTACAGCATATGATATCATTAAAGTCCTTATCACAAACCCAGAGGCTTTTTCTGTACTTTCCCTGCTGTCTGTGTGTGGGGCAGGGGGGTTGTTGTTAGAGTGGGCTGTGTTAGCCCAGGATGCTCTCCTAAACACTGACAACAGCTCTGATGACAATGACACAGATACTCGGAGTGTGTAAACACCTATGAGATCTCAAGCTCTTGCAGAATGACTTCTGCAGAGGGAATGACAACCACAGGCACCACTCTTGACCTCTGTCCAGCAGGTGGATAACCAGCACTCTGAACCATGTCATTTGGCATGTAACAAATATCAAATGCAGATAAGAAGACTGGAAACCCTGCTGTGTGAGGAAAGGCTGAGAGAACTGGGTTTGTTCAGCCTTGAGAAGAGAAAAGCTTAGGAGAGACCTTATCACCACGTTCCAGTAGATAAAGGGTAGTTACCAGGAGGATAGAGACTCCCTTTTTACAAGGAATCACACAGAGAAGACAAAGGGTGATGGGGACAAGTTAATCCTGGGGAGACTTGCACTGGACTCCAGAAGGAAATGTTCTGCCATAAGAGCAGTCAGATATCAGAACCATCTCCCAAAGAAATCAGTAGATTCCCCTACATCGGTCAGTTTGAAGGCTGAGCTTGACAGGCTGCTGGGCCATCTTATTTCAACTACATTCTGGTAGCATTTCTACTACTAGAAAGGTTGCACTAGATGATCCTCAGGGTCCCTTCCACACTGACATTCTGTGAATGAAGAAAAAAAAACAAAACAAAAAAACCACTCTACTACCCACTCATATTGTTAAAGAATCAAACAAACAACAACAAAAAGGACAATAAATAAATAAAATCCAAGTAAAAATCCTACTAAATACTTTGAGCTACACCTGAATATCAGTCTCTCCTTTATGCTAAAGAAAATGAGAGAGGAAGTTAAAGGCACAGCCTTTTATCCACCGCCTTTGCTGCCTGCTGTGTCATTGTTTCCTACATCAAGCACTCTAACAATGCACCTTTTTCTAACCCGCTGATCCTTATCAATCTTCTTCACTGGCATCCCATTAGCTCTCTCCACACTAATGAGATAATCCAGTCTCAAGCTGCAAATCCCTAATACTGCCTTCACCTAGACAGCCACTCTGCTTTATCCATAATGAAGAAATGAAGGGGAACAGCTCCATGATTACTTACTGCTTCTATTCTTTTTTTACACGCCAGACACCTGTTACATAGAGATCCAAGTACTTAAAGAGACACTGAATGAAGTGGAGCAAACTTAAATGCACATGTACACCATTCTACGATTCTATTCTGTGATTCTATGTACTCTGATCCAAGCCCTCTTACCTACAAATCCCCTTTATTCATACAATCATAACATGGTTTAGGTTGGAAGGGATGTCAAAGATTATCTACTTCCAAACCCCTGCCCTAGGCAGGGACACCTCCCATTAGAACAGGTTGCTCAAGGCGTCATCCAACCTGGCTTTGAACACCTCCAGAGAGGGAGCAGCCACAACCTCCCCTGGCAACCTGTTCCAGTGTCCTACCACCCTCATGGTAAAGAACTTCTTAACATCTAGTCTAAGCCTTCCCTCTTCCAGTTTAAATCAATTACTTCTCATCCTGTCATTCCAAGACCTTGGAAATAGTCTGTCCCCAGCACTCTTATAGGCCTCCTTCAGACCTTGGAAGGCCATGATATGGTTACCTGGGATTTGCCACTCAGTTTCAGAAGTAGAAACTTATTCCAGCTGGAATTTCTTAATAGCCATATTAAGCCAGGCAACTGGAGAGTCAAGCAGCTTGTGTAGGTGGGACATCCCTCAAGAGTTACTAATACAAGAACGATTTATTGTTATAGGATGAATTTCATTCTTGGTGCTACTGCTTCCAAGGACTATTCTAAATATTTTGATTACTGTGTGGGCACCTCCAAGTAATTCCAAATACAGCAAGCAGTAACAATTCCCAGCTACTGCCAAGGCTGAATTTGAAACTACCAAAGCACAGAACGCACTGGGTGGGTTGGAAGAGTTCTCTAGAAGTCATCCAGGCCGATCTCCCTGCAGTCAGCAGGGACACTTCCCTGGCCAACCTGTTCCAGCATTCCAGCACCCTCACAGTGAAGAGCTTCTTCCTAATGTCCAACCTAAACATACCCTGCTATTTTAAAGTAGTTGTCCCTGGTCCAAATGCTACAAGCCCTCCCCCACTAGCTTTCTCATAGGCCCCCTTCAAACGCTGGAAGGCTGCTATAAGGTCTCCCTAGAGCTTTCTCTTCTCCAGGTTGAATAGGCCTAATTCTTTCAGCCTGTCTTCATTAGGACAGGTGCTCCAGTCTTCTGATATCTCCATGGCCCTCCTCTGGACCCACTCCATCAGATCCATGTTCTTGGCTTGGGGGTTCCAGAGTGGGACACAGTACCTCGGGTGAGGTTACGTCAGAGAAGAGGGGCAAAATCACCTGTCTTGACCTGCAGCCACACTTCTTTCAATGAAACCCAGGATGGCAGTGGTCTTCACTATTATGTGCTTGATATTTTACTCTGCAATCCATTTAGCTCAGTATTCATTGCTCCTCAGAGGACTAAAGCAGGATATCAGTCCAAATCAAATAAAAAAGTGTAAGCCTTTAACTTGAATTCATCTCTTCCATGGTCCACTTTGGTACTCAGTTTATACAGTACATGTATAGTACCTGTCCAAGCTCAAATGAGTTTCTGTAGGACAGACACAATTCATTCTGAATGTGTTCACGATCAGACTGTCTGACACCACACAGCTATTTAGAACTATAGAATTGTTTCAGTTGAAAAAGACCTTTATGATCATCAAATCCAACCATTCTGTAGCTTTAACAAATCTGGGGCTAAACCACGTCCTTTGGCATCACAGGTCTATGTCTTTGAAATGCCTCCAGGGATGGGGATTCAACCACCTGCCTAGGCAGCCTGTTCCAGTGGCTGAGAACTCTTTCACTCAAGAATTTTCTTCCAATATCCAAAACTAAACCTCCCCTTGTGCAACTTAGGAGTTCTTGTCTCATCCTAGGGAGAAGAGACCAAAGCCCACCTCGCTAGAACCCTCTTTCATGGAGGGTCTGCTCCAGGCTGAACAAAGTCAGTTCCCTCAGATGCTTCTCATTGGACTTATTCTTCTCACCCTTTACCAGCTTCATGGCCCTTCTGCAGACCTCAATGTCTTTCTTCTAGTGAGGGCCTCAAAAGAGGTGCCATTCTGAAATTGTCATCTAGCCCTTCACCTACTGCTCTTTCTCTCATCTCTCTGAAGTGCACTTTCATGGTATATATTTCCAGCACTGATCTCCTCTTGAGGTGCCTAAGAGCTTACAGAAAAGCAAGGAAGATGGAAAATATTTGTGAGTAAAACCATTACTGACTGCATACAGGAACATCACTGCTATTAGAAACCTTCCAACTATTTTGGCAAATGCTTGCTCCCAAACATTTTCTATTGCTTTTTGAACTAATGTGGTGGAAGGCCAACGTAGGCCTAAAACATGTCCTGGCTTGTCCAGATGTGTTCCCCTGCTCACCCCTCCTCTCTGCTGATGGGGGAGCAGGGCAGAAGGGAAGACAAAGGCCTGGTGCCATCGAGAGTCCTTCATAGTGGCAAACAGGTACCCACACGTGTTTACGCAGGCCTGTATTCTGGCCCTAACATGGGTGAAGCAAGCCCTGACTTTACCTAACGTGGTCAAGTTTGGCATAATGCCATTCTGATTGGGTAATCTCTGTGGCCAAAGGGGCCATACACTCAGTCAATTGATAAATACGGGAGCGAGGTAAAAAACAACATGCCCTGCCGTTGTACTCGTGCTTTGCCATTGCACTCGTGCTTTGTCATTGTGCCTTGCTCTGTCATGCTTTTGCCTTGCCTTGCTTGTTCTTTGCTAGGCCTCAAACCAGAAGTGCTGTGCAGTAACAAGCTCTGATGCTTTAGGCTTGCACATCTGGAAGCAGCTGTGCCTCAGTTGAGCAGTGATAGGCATTAAACGCCTTCATGCGATAGGCGAGAACCAGCCAGGAGTGTGACATCCTGCCCGTCTGCCCAGTCGCACAGCATTGTGCCAAGCTTGGAGTTCAAGAAGCCAGGAGCCCTGGGGAAGGACACAGGTTCGTCCAGAAGAATCCAGAGCCTGGGGGAACTCCAAAGCCTTCAATGCAGTAACAAGACACCGACAGAACTCCCTTCAAGTGTTTGTGTACTGCCTGGAAACTATAATTCAGGAAACTAAATTCTGGAAACCACAATTCAGCTCTGGAAACTACGGGGAGATGATTTTTGTGAGTAAACATTCACAAGCCTCTCCGTAATAGAAATTCTTTGACTAAATTCTAAGTGCTGTCTGCCTTCATCAGAAAGGGTCCTCTCGGGTCCCCCTAGTGGACAAGCGGCATATCGACCAGAAGATTCCTTTCCCAAACAGTCTGATGTTTGTATTATTGCCAGTTACTTCTTGAGCTTTCTAGATTGCCTGTTTCCTTCTCTGTAATATTTTCCTCAACCGTGCAATTTGAACCTGATAGTAGTAAGTTCTGTGGCAAGATTAAATAACATTGATATTAATATGAAAAATAATAAATGATATTATTAATATTGAACACATCTCATTGCCATTACAGCTAGTAAGTCAGAGCTGAACGATGACAGACATTGTTTGCTCAACTGTTTGGAACGGGTAGTCAAGACATTTTTGTACAGCTTATGCTATTTCCAACGGCTTCTTGACTTTTAACATCACTGNTTGCTCTGTCATGCTTTTGCCTTGCCTTGCTTGTTCTTTGCTAGGCCTCAAACCAGAAGTGCTGTGCAGTAACAAGCTCTGATGCTTTAGGCTTGCACATCTGGAAGCAGCTGTGCCTCAGTTGAGCAGTGATAGGCATTAAACGCCTTCATGCGATAGGCGAGAACCAGCCAGGAGTGTGACATCCTGCCCGTCTGCCCAGTCGCACAGCATTGTGCCAAGCTTGGAGTTCAAGAAGCCAGGAGCCCTGGGGAAGGACACAGGTTCGTCCAGAAGAATCCAGAGCCTGGGGGAACTCCAAAGCCTTCAATGCAGTAACAAGACACTGACAGAACTCCCTTCAAGTGTTTGTGTACTGCCTGGAAACTATAATTCAGGAAACTAAATTCTGGAAACCACAATTCAGCTCTGGAAACTACGGGGAGATGATTTTTGTGAGTAAACATTCACAAGCCTCTCCGTAATAGAAATTCTTTGACTAAATTCTAAGTGCTGTCTGCCTTCATCAGAAAGGGTCCTCTCGGGTTCCCCCTAGTGGACAAGCGGCATATCGACCAGAAGATTCCTTTCCCAAACAGTCTGATGTTTGTATTATTGCCAGTTACTTCTTGAGCTTTCTAGATTGCCTGTTTCCTTCTCTGTAATATTTTCCTCAACCGTGCAATTTGAGCCTGATAGCAGTAAGTTCTGTGGCAAGATTAAATAACATTGATATTAATATGAAAAATAATAAATGATATTATTAATATTGAACACATCTCATTGCCATTACAGCTAGTAAGTCAGAGCTGAACGATGACAGACATTGTTTGCTCAACTGTTTGGAACTGGTAGTCAAGACATTTTTGTACAGCTTATTCTATTTCCAACTGCTTCTTGACTTTTAACATCACTGCCCCTTTGATTTTCATCTGTTCTCCACAAGGATCTTGCTTGCCTTACTCAAAATTCAGATTTCTCTACATTTCTGTAGAGCTGACATTCACTATGCATTTCAGGTTCACTTGAAAAAAAAAAAGTTTGCATGCAAGAGAGAGAGAGAGAAAATTATATCTTTCTTCAAAAATACATTAAGGCATTTAATGTATAAATAAATCAAGGCATTAGAAGGTTTTTTTTCTTCCATTTTGCAAAAGCAAAGCCCACACTGGTACTTAAATGAGACAAGTAGGATGTTGCTTTCAGAGGATTATGCATGCCTGGGAGTAAAACTCCATAGTCAAAGGAGAAGATAGAAGTTCCTCCAAATATAAATCCAAGAGCAGCTGTGAAGGTGCCACTGTACATATCATCCATGTGCTTGAGCAAATGATTTCCAGCAGCAGAAGAAAACTGCCTCTGTGATGTCTCAGGATTTTTTACCAAGGATTAATCCTCCTATCTTCAGTGATGGAATTTGTAAAGCTACCTGGCAACCTCATCTAGTCCAGCTGATTTATCAATTATCAACCCTTCACATGGTGGATTTCCAAGTGGTTCTGCAGTTTTTTGCTCTGTGGCTTGTCCTCATCAGAAGAGGCACACAGTACTCATCACTTGACCCTACAGAGAACAACAGCATTGTTTTGGCTGGAGAAGACCTCTAAGATTCAGTCCAACCTCAAGTAGTTAATTTATTAACTAGTCTCATTTATCAACTGGAGTAAAGAGCCTTGATCATAGTTTGAAACCACATCTGGAACATCTACCTTACAAGGAAATGCTAAGAGATCCAGGGCTGTTTAGCCTGGAGAAGAGGAGATTGGGGGAAGCAAATGCTAAGAGGTCCAGGACTGTTTAGCTTGGAGAAGAGGAGACCAGGGGAAGCAAATGCTGAGAGACCCAGGGCCCTTTGGCCTGGAGAAGAGGAGACTGGGAAGGGGGGAACACGTCTCATTAATGCTTATTAATATTTATAGGGTGAGTGCCAGAAGAATGGAGCCAGACTCTACTCAGTAGTGTACAGTGACAGAAAAAGGGACAATGGATGCAAACTGGAACACAGGAGGTTCCACGTAAACCTCCTTCCCTCTGAGGGTGGAAAAACACTGGAGCAGGCTGTCCAAAGAGGCTGTGGAGTCTCCACCAGTGGATGCATTCCAAACCCACCTGGACATGTTCCTCTGTGACGTAGTCCAAGTGATCTCTCTCTAGCAGTGGGGCTGGACTTCAGATGCTACGATTCTGTGTCCCTAAAGAGTTAATTTGTTAACTAGTCTCATTTATCAACTAGAACAAGTAGCCTTGATCCCAGTTTGAGAGCACAGTATCTTGTTCTCGATAGCGCTTTCTGTGAAAGCAACTGGCACAAAACATGTGGAAACGAAAAGCTGAAAGATTCCCCTTGTAAAACGGAAATGCTCTTGGAATAGAATTGGATTTTAAAACAAATCTTAGCAGAAGAACTAGAAAACTAGTTTAAAGATAAATGGATTTATCTTTTCAAGTTTTACTTCTCATTATATTCTATAATGCATTAAGTCCCCCATTTGCAAGCTACTGGCTTCACTAACACTAAATTTAAAGAGATTTGAAGTATACAATCATCTGTTCTCAAAATAAAGACACCCATTTGAATGCAAATTGTTAATAGTCAGAACATAGAGCTTTCACAGATCTATAAAAACAGAGCAGAGTCTACTGAGAAAAGAGAAAAGAAAACTGAGAAACAAAAATCCAGAACATGTTTACAGACCAACAATCATTAATAATTTTACTGTAAGTCCTTGAGACTTTAAAAAAGGCATCTGAGTAATTTATCTATGGCTGTTACTTGTATATCAGTCCTTTTACATAATATTCTTTAATGTGAAGTCACTTGGAAGGGATTATACCTGTTTTCTCCAGGAATTTTTCAGACTATGAGAGAAACCAAAATCACTTGAGCCATCAAAACAAATCAACCAACCCAACCAACCAATCACATGAACAACAACCACCCAAACTGAAAACATGAACAGGTGCTTCAGGAATAGTAATCCCTCCCTAAATCCCCAACTCAACTTTGAGGTCATTTCATATAATCATAGAATTCTTTTGCCTGAAAACAGCTCTAACATCATTGAGTCCAACCACTGGTCTAACATCACCATGGCCATTAAATCATGTCCCAAACTGCCATGTCCAGGCATTTCTTGAATACTTCCAGTGACAAAAACTCTACCACCTTCCTGGGCAGCCTGCTCCAGTGCCTGACCACTCTTGCAGGAGAGATTTTTTTTTTTTTTTCCTCTTATATCCAACTTAAACCTCCCCTGGCACAGTTTCAGGCCATTTCCTCTTATTCTATCACTCAATAGTAGGCAGAAGAAACCAACCTCTACCTCACTCCAATCTCCTTTCAGGTAGCTGTGGAGAGCAATTCTGTCTCCCCTCAGACTCCTCTTCTCCAGACTATACAATCCCAGTTCCCTCAGATGCTCCTCACCACACCTGTTCTCTAGATCCTTCACCAGCTCTGCTGCCCTTCTCTGGACATGCTCCAGCACCTCAACATCTTTTTTTGTAGTGAAAAGTCCAAAGCCTAACAGAATTTCTTAACACACCCTCTTTTTAATGCATCAATACCACAGGTAATCCTGTGCTCCCAGACTGAATGCTGATCATGGCATTCTTCTTGATCTCAGTAGGGCTTCTTCCACAACTAAGATCACTTTAGCCATGTTCAATAAGAAGTTGAGATTTAATTTTTTTTAATGACTGAGACCCAGCCTGGTCTGAGGCTTGTAATAACTTCCTAGTTTTGCTTTGTTTCAAACAGACAAACTCTCACCCTGCAGCCCATCCCAAACACTTGTAAAAAGTTCTGCTCCATGAAAGAGAGCATTGCCTGATCCTTCATTTCTATTGATATTTAGAGATTCAAAAGAAACACCTTAATGCTACAAAGCCATATTTCCCTGGATCCTGGGAATTACTGCTTGGGTACAACAAGGCAAACCACTATGAAGTGCAGAGTACTGAGGGCCAGCTCAGGACTCTTTTCCAAGCTCCTTTCTCCAGCAGTGACTCAATGCATGGATATTTTATCACTACAAAGATGTTAACTTCTAGCTTGGGGTGCCCATAAATGACTTTTACCATGTCATAAAGCCAGAAATCACCCAGATGGCAATGACGTTCCTCTTCTTACAGTACACTGGGGGCACAGATGCAGCTATTTGAAGAGGAAGCTGAAGCAAAATCCTGTGATTGAGAGACCTGGGATTAACTGAAATTGTCCCCATATTCTCCTTTCCTCAGTCATTTTCCCCCTGTCTTTTCCAGAAGTACTGACCTGCAGAAATTGTGACCCTTTGTTTTCCTGATGGGCAATTATAAGTTGGCTTATGGTCTTCTTCCTGGTACAGCACACTTCTATGGACAGAGCCCCACACTGGCAACCAGACTTGGTTTGTAAATCAAACTGTCCATCTGCTCTGTATTGCTCATCATTCCATCTCCCCAGCCTTTTATCCTGTCCTTTTCATCCACTCCTGAACAAAGAGTGCTAAGAGGCTCTACCAGACTCGGTAGAGTTAGGTAATACCTTTTTATGATGATGTCACAGCAACAGCACAATGTCCACCTGGAGACCAGTGCCAAATGGTGCCCCTCAGGCATCGGTGCTGGCACCAGTACTATTTAACATCTTTGTCAGTGATACAGACAGAGAGTCTGCAGATGACACCAAGCTGTATGGCACAGTTGACTTGCTAGGGGGCAGGGATCCATCTAGAGGAACCCGGACAGGCTGCAGAGGTGTGCCTCGTGAAATTCAACAAGGCCAAGTGGAAGGTCCTACACCTGGGTCGGCACAATAACAAACACAACTCCAGGCTGGGTGGTGAACGGCTCAGAGCAGCCCTGAGGAGAAGGCCCTGGGGGTCCGGGGTGAAGAAAAGCTCAACATGAGTCAGCAGTGCAAGTGCAGCCCAGACAGCAATTGTGTGCTGGGAGGCAGCAAGAGCAGCACAGCGAGCAGGGCAAGGGAGGGGATTCTGCCCCTTTGCTCTGCTCTCATCAGACCCCACCTGGAGAAATGTGCAGACATGGACTCTGGGACACAGTTTAGTGGGCATGATGGTATTAGGTCAATGGTTGGACTCAATGATCTTAGAGGTCTTTTCTACACAAAACAATTCTATGATTTGAAAGCAGATCTGAAGAAAGGTAGGTATTTCCTAAAGGAGGAGACTGTGGGTAGTGATGAGTTTTCTGAACACACCTGCAGAATTTATTAGGATAAACTCAAGATCCTTATTTTGATCTTTAAATGCTGCTGGTTTTTAGGTCAGGCAAAAATGTCTGATGTAAAAGATTTCCTTAAGCCATTTGACAGATAAAGCACTGCCTTAGCTTTTCAACTTCCTTAGCTTTCAGACTGCAATCTCTCAGTTCAAAGAACCCTTCAACACCAGCAGCAACAGGAAAGCCATTTTGTAAAAGCTTTGACCTCACACTTCCAGAGGCTATTTAATTAAAATAACTCCACATATTACTGAAACATATCCTTACATCAACATTAATAATACAAAACTTCACATGCTTAACTAGCTCACATCCTGCCCAAAACATACAATGGATTTTCAAGACAAGACTACAGTACACTTCTAGTATAGATTTATAGACAAGATCATTCTACTCTTCTGCTCTAAGTCCAAACTCAGAAAATCTCATCCAACATTTTCTGCATCAGTGCCCTAAATTTTACCTGAATATAAAATAGCTTTAAAACTATATCCAGCATAATCTGAACAGCTCAAGCAAAGAATTCCTCTCAACTCTACATTAAGGTACATTGATGCCTAATTACTTTCATAAATACCCCATTTCTATTCCAATATGGAAGACAGTGAAGTATATATGCATTTCTCACTCCATAATCCTATTAGGCACTCACTCTTCCATAAGCAGAAGGTTATCCAGGAAGCAAAAGACTGGATTTTCCATATAGGTATTACTAGGTGCTACTTCACTGTTTCTTTTTCCACCATCTTGACAACAGACATTATAGTTTCTTGGGTTAAGCAAGTGCCATGTAAGTTATAAGGAATCAATTCAAGTAGACAACAAAAGGAAGATGGGACAGCTGATGAACTGGCACCTCTATTTGTCAAAATGAACACGTGAAACCATCAAAACACACAAACAACTCCACTATGAGTTATCTTTTCACCTTTCAAGCAAGCAACTACTCTTCCTCATGGAGGTTACACCAGCTTACTTTTGCTACTCAAAGGTTAAGTCTATTGTATCCTTTTCAGAATTTAAGGCAAAACAAAGCCCTGGAGAATGCAGACAGTATGGGGGAAAGCATGAAGGGTTAGAGGTGTGTGTGCAGTCAGGGAGCTATGGTCCTGTTAGGATGATGGAAACATGGATGGAGTGTTGCAGTGAGGGGATGCAGGCTGTTAGGAAGAGCAAGATGGGAAGATAAGGAGGAAGAAGAGTTGTCCTTTATATAAGAGCTGCTGGAGTACATGAGGATGAGTAAAGATCACTCTTAGGGAATCTCAAGCACTAGAGATCAGGGAGAAAAACTGGAGCAAAGAAAATGTATTGAAGCAAGACAGATGTATCTCCAAAACAGATGTTAATAGGTCCAAGTGAGATGCACACATGAGTGCTAAGGTAAAGCTCCTATGTGACCTATGTCACTGCAAGAACACCCTTAACAATCTGATTACTCATAACAACTGACTGCAGTGCCTGAAGATTGGAGGAAAATAGATGTCACTCCTGTCTTCAAGAAAGAGGACTTGGAGTACAGGCTGCTCAGCCTCAATTCAATCCCTGGAAAGATGATGCAGCAGCTAACCTGGGAAATCATTTCCAGGTATGTGAAGGACAAGAAACTCCCCAGGAATAGTCAGCACTGAAAAGTCTGTGACAGGTCTAAATTAATTAATTGATACTTAAAAGTACATATTTCAGTAAGCAATAAAAGTCATACAATTAAGACTTGCGTTTTCCACTTCAGCTTTTTAACACAAAGCTTGGGACACAGAAGAGTTGGTTAAATCCAAGCTTAAGAAATACCATCACCTCTTATGACCTGAAACCTGGAGAAGAGGAGGCTGCTCTCTACAACTCCCTGAAAGGAGGCTGTAGGAAGCTGGCCACTGGTCTCTTCTCCCAAGTAACAAGTGATGCGACGAGAGGAAGTGGCCTCAAGTTGGCCCAAGGGAGGGTTAGGTTGAATATCAGGAAACATTTCTATACCAAAAAGGTCATCAGGCACTGGAACAGGCTGCCCAGGGAGATAGTGGAGTCATTTCCAGAGATGTTTAAAAGATGCTTAGATGAGGAGATTAAGGACATGGTCTAACACCTGTGTACTGGAAGGTTTTGGTTGGACTTGATGATCTTAAGGGCTTCTCCAACCAGGCAATTCTATGATAATCAATATCCTTGATTCATTCTGACTAAAAAGCTTCATTTTTTGGTGTGTAGGAAGGGTGTCAACAAAAGACAAACTCAGCTAGCAATCTATATTCCTGAATATAAGTTGCTTCTAGAAAGATTTTTTAGGTCCAGGTTTGACATTTAGCAGCTACATCAATTAGCAATGTTCACAAAATTGGTTTCTAATGATCATGTTGTTACATGCAGAGTTTCTGGAGAGCAGAGGGTTGAGAAAAGATCTTACAAATGCTTGCAAATATCTGATGGGTGGGTGTCAAGAAGAAGGTGCCAGGCGCTTTTCAGTGATGTCCTGTGATAGGACAAGGGACAATGGATACCAACTGGCACATAGGAAGTTTCACCTAAGTATTATGAGGGTGCTGGAGTCCTGGAGGAGACTGCCCAGAGAGGTTGTGGAGTCTCTTGCTCTGGAGACTTTCAAGATACATTCCTATGTGACCTGCCCTAGGTGATCCCACAATGGCAGTGGGGCTGGATTTGATGATCTCCAGAAGTTCTTTCCGCCCCCCACCATTCTACAATTCATGGAGCTGCTTTCTCTGCATGTCTACTTCAGAGAAAAGTTCTATAGCAGCAGCTACGATTTCCTGCATCACCTGAATTCATGTTTTGTATGTAAAAATGGTACATCAAAACACACAACTATGTTTCAGGTTCACTATCACGTTTATACCTTATGCAGTTCACAGAAAGAAACTGGAAAGGTGGCAAAAGTAACATTCTTAGTGATTGTAGGCAATCCACCTCACGTCATACAGGGAGTCTGATACATTGAAATACTCAACAGAACCCCAGGAAGCCAGGCTTTTTCATGACAGGATTACTCTTCCTCTTACAGAGCCTACTGCTCCTCACTTTAACCTGGAGCTCTTCACGTTGCAAAACCTGAGTGCATGATGGATTTGACACCACTCTGGAAAATAGCATCTGAGACAGAAGAACTAATGATTGTTTATTCCAGGTGCCAATAGGATGATAGCTTTTGATGTAGCTTGGCCTTTATATACCCCAAAGCCAGTGACACACAGGTTAATCGATGCCTTGAGATTTAATCAGGAAGTGTTGAGAAAGAAAATGCTGTAGTGCAACACAGATAAGCAACAACCCAGCTCTGAGGTAGATCACAGTGCTTCAGAGCGAGCCAAGGGAACACACAACAGCAGAGGCAAGGCAGGCAGAATAAGGCAGAGCAAAAAACCCATAAAATCAGTAACTCACCTTTAACTCTGATTAGCTGCAAATGTTTAGCGATCAAGAATGGTCTAGCAGCAATCGTTATTTCTAAGAGAGAACTGATGTTAACAGAGAGAAAACACAGGCTAAGGAAAATAAACTTTTGGGGCTGTACAGCCAGAAAGAGAAAAGCAAAGCACAGGAGTTCAATTCAGCCCTTCCTCCTTCCTGCCTCTCCTCTGTCCCCAGGACGGACAGCTCTTAAGGATGGGCCTCTCTAAGGAAAAGTTACCCTGCCATTGTCATTACTCATCCTACAGCGCCATTTGTGTTAACACATCACTGAAAGATCCAGCAGCATTCTCCTCATTAGTAGTTCCAAAAAAAAGAAGATTTTCTTGTGCTGGCCTGTTTCTACAAACCTAGAATCATAAAAGCTGAAAAAGATCTCTAACATCATCAAGTCCAACCATCAATCCAATATCACCGTGCCCACTAAATCACATCCTGAAGTGCCTTGTCTACATGACACAGGAATACCTCCAGGAATGGTGACTCCAACACCTCCCTGAGCAGCCAGTTCCAAAGCCTAACCACTCTTTCCTGTAAAGAAATGTTTTATAGTATCTAACAAAAACCTTCTCTGGTGTAACTTGAGGCTGTTCACTGCTGTCCCAAACTTTCTCTCATCCTATCTTTCAGGACTGGGTCAAGCATCAGTAAGTTTGCAGATGACACCAAGTTGGGAGCATGTGTCAATCTGTTAGAGGGCAGGAGGGCTCTGCAGAGGGACCTGGGCAGGCTGGACAGATGGGTACAGTCCAACACCAGGAGTTTTAACAAGTCTAATGCCAGGTTCTGCACTTCAGCCAGAACAACCCTATGCAGTGCTACAAGCTGGGGACAGAGTGGCTGGAGAGCAGCCAGGCAGAGTGGAACCTGGGGGTAATGGTTGACAGCTGAACATGAGCCACCAGCGTGCCCAGGTGGCCAAGAAGGCCAACAGCATCCTGGCCCATGTCAGAAACAGTGTGGCCAGCAGGAACACGGAAGTCCTTTTGCCCCTGTACTCTGCAATGGGTAGGCCACACATTGAGTACTGTGTCCAGCTCTGGGCTCCTCAGTTTAAGAAAGATGTTGAGGTGCTTGAATGTGTCCAGAGAAGGGCAGCAAGGCTGGTGAGGGGGTTTGAACACAGCCCTGTGAGGAGAGGCTAACAGAGCTGAGGGTGCTCAGCCTGGAGAAGAAGAGGCTCAGGGGAGACCTTATAGCTCTCTACAACTACCTGAAAGGAGGTTGTGGCCAGTTGGAAGTTAGTGTCTTCTCCCAGGAAACCAGATATTGAATGATGGGACACAGACTCAAGTTGTGCCAGGGAAGGTTTAGGCTGGATGTTATGTAGAAGTTCTTCACAGAGAGAGTGATTGACATTGGAATGGGCTGCCTGGGGAGGTGAAGGAGTCACCATCCCTGGAGGTGTTTAAAACAAGATGGGACAAAGCACTTAGTGACATGGTTTAGTTATTTAGAAGGTGTTAGGCTGGACTCAGTGATCTCAAAGGTCTTTTCCAACCTGGTTAATTCTGTGATTCTGTAATCATAAAAATGGCACCACAAACACAGATGAGGACATAACACATCTTACATATGTTGACCAATTGACCTGAAATCACACTGCTGCTAAGCACAGCCTGCTCAATGCTCTACAGAGGAAGGTGAGCTCCCTTCTCTTGGTGGGTACAGGTGAACCACTCAAACACAGACACAAGACATCAGTGGAGAGAACAGGAAAGATGAACAGTCATGAACTAACTGAAGAGAAGCCAGCAAGAGTACTTACAAAAGAGGACCAATAAAGTAAGACCAAAAAAGATGGGCATATTTTAGCCTAAATCAGAAGAAGCTGAATGTAGTGAGAGGCTTCCACTTGGGAGATTTTTAAAACTAGCTAACCAGATGAGCATTAAGATTGGGTCAGATAAGTCTGTCTTCACCTTAACACTAGGAGAAAGAAGGACTGATCTCCTGAGGTTATTTCCAGCCCTATATTTTTCTGGGATTTGGAAGTAAACCCTTGAAAACAGCAGCAACTGCTTCACTTATTTCCAAAGGAAGACACTCCTGTCACAAGTCCCATAACGTCACGATGTCCTCTCCTTAGAAAATTAGGATTTATTTCCACTCTAAAAGATTATTCACACACTTTGGTGCCACTGAGAATAAAGCCCCAAAGATGTCAATATAATAATGTCTGCAGAATTAAAGTAGCTTAGTTTTTAGGTTTGCATCCAACACAACTAGGTATCAGAGATTTGAAGAAAATGGAGTTTTAAAGAGAAGGTTAAGACAGCACTAAAACCATTATTAGCATGTCAGTAGAGTCTGAGCAGACAGCTCTTTAATAACACTGGACAGGGAATATAAAGGAAGAAACTTCAGAGAAGCAAATTAATATTTTTTTTCCAGGAGAATGATTTCTTTAAAGGAAAAAAAACCCAACAAAACAGCCTATTGGAATGGGCTGCACAGGGAGGTGGTAGAGTCACCGCCCCTGGAGGTGTTCAAGAAAAAGCCTGGATGAGGCACTCAGTGCCATGGTCTAGTTAACTGGATAGGACTAGGTGCTAGGTTGGACTGGATGATCTTGGAGGTCTCTTCCAACCTGGTTGATCCTATGATTAAAAAAAAACAGATATTTTTCTTTGTTTCAAAAGGATTAGTTGGCAGGTGAAACATAGGTACCCAAATCAATTAAAATGAGAATAAAAAGATAGAGGAAAAGAATACCCCAAGGGCCAAGTATGTAAGACTGAAGGAACTATTCAAAGTATAATCATCCATTTTCCCTTGAATTATGTTTATTTAACATGAACATAAAGGTGTGAGGAAATGAATAAGTTACAGAAGGCAAAATGATAACTATGATGTTGTTCTTTGGAAAACATCTCTATTATCAGAGAACTGCTTGCTGCAAGCCAAAAAGAATTCTGTTTGAATTTAAGATTGAGTAGGCGCTCTCTGAGCAACTGCTAGAAGAAAAGTAATCAAAAAAGAGTACTCCTACAACAGTTAGTGCTTGACAGGCTCTAGTCTCAGTTTAAGCAGTTGTTGATTACAGCCATCAAACTTATCACAGGTAGCAAAGGAAGAAATTTTAAGTTAACCTTTACTTGAGGACTGAAGTCTTCCCTCTTCAACTCTGCAGGACAGAAGGAAACCAAGCTTCCCCTGGTCTCCATCATACACTTGCCATGAAGCACAAAACGTGTGTCAGATTTTACTGCGTGAGCAAAATTGTTCAAGTTCTACAAAGTCTTTGTCTCATTCCTTTATCCTGAGAGTCAGCTTTGTTCCTTTATTTGCCTTTTGTTAAACTATTTATTAATTCTTGCTTAAAACAACCAAAAATGCTAAAGACAACCAAAAAGGATCCTTGGTAACCTCAGGTTACACAGCTTTCCATGGTGCCACTACAAAAACAGGATGGCAGGTGAATGCAGCATTCTGCATCACAAGCCCAGCTTAATGCTTCTGGGGCAGAAACTTGGACTATTTGACAGCTTTAAATGCCACACACAAAACAAGAACATATTCTCCCTTCAGTTGCATTGCCTCACCTAGCAAATAGGTTTCTAGATAACCTCTATAGTTACCTTTGGTCATGTATGATGCCCTGATGCTAATTTAGAAATAGCTCAACAAGAAAAGTAGATTTCCTTTTTCACTACCCATTTCCCTTCACAAAGCAAACACATCTCCTCCAAGGTCTCAGAAGAAGAAAAAAGAGGACATACTTTGTTTCGGCTCCTGGTGAGAGGCAGCAGATGTTCCTCTAGTCAACCCTTACTAGGTTCACAGCAAGCTTTTTCTGAGGCTGTGTCAAAGTCCTAGCTCTGATGGATGCATAAAATAAGACAGACTGAGAGCAGAGCTTTCAAGAGGAAGAGGAAACTGTGGGCTTCAGGAAAAGAGGCATTTCAGGCCAGTTGTGTGCTTTTAAAAACTGTGGCTGGAAACAAAAACCAAAGATAATGTGGAGAACATATTACACTACCTGCCACAGTTCACTGAAGAGCCATGCACAGAGCAGGCAGCTCCTTCAGTAACTTCTACTTTCATTGAGAAGAAATTCAGTGATTCTCAGTTTCTTATTAACATACCTGTCCTGGCTTCCCTCTGTGATGTTATAGAGACGATTGGCACCTCCATCAGCACAAGCTCTCAGGGCAGCTGCAAATGAAGAAACAGAACATCAACATATTCACATTATAAACAAAAAAAAATCCACAGTAATGACTCTGTTACTGACATTTTGCTGTGTAAACTCAGGTGTTCTTTGCAGAGTAACCCCACCTACCCCTACAGATTGGGGACTGACCTGTTAGAGAGCAGCATAGGCGAAAAGGACCTGGGGGTACTGGTGGAAATAAAACTGACAGCAGTGTGCCCTTGCAGCCAAGAAGGCAAATAACATCCTGGGGTGTATTAAAATGGATGTGGTTAGTAAGTCAAAAGAGGTTCTCCTCCTCCTCCTCTACTTTGTCCTGGAGAGGCCACATCTGGAATACTGTGTCCAGTTCTGGGCCCCTCAGTTCAAGGACCTCAGGGAATTGCTTGAAAGAGTCCAGTGCAGAGCTACAATGACAAAGAGAATGTAACACCTCTCTTATGAGGAAAGGCTGAGCGAGCTGGGGCTCTTTAGCTTGGAGAAGAACAAACTGAGGGGGTGACCTCATCAACATTTATAAATACACGAAGGGAGGACGATGGAACCAGGCTCTTCTCAGTGATGTCCAGTGGTAAGACAGCAGTGGAGAGAAGGTTCCACATAAACATAAGGAAAAACTGTTTCACTGTGAGGGTGACAGAACAGCGGAACAGGCTGCCTAGAGAGGTTGTGGAGTCTCCTTTTCTAGAGGCAGTCAAAACCTGGCCAGATAAGTTCCTGTGTATCCTGCTCCGGCAGAAGGGTTGGACTAGATGATCTTTTGAGGTTCCTCCCAGCCACTAACATTCTGTGACTTCTACAATTCTGTGTGCAGGGAGTAAACTTCAGATATTATAAAGCTGTTATTTTCCTATGCTTGACTGATTCCATTGTAAAGTAGATCCCTTCCCTAAACAGACTTTTACACTGCTTTTATGAGACTAGTCCCAGTCTTTATCTGACTGTAGCACTGTATTTTCCAAATAGCTTATTTCTCTTTATCCTATTCTACTGACTAGTCAGCTTGAACTACATGGGAGGCAAGTATTCAAAACCTGAAAGGGGTCCATCCTTCACAACGGGACATGTACCTGTGTGAACAAGTGGGGACTTGCTCCTTAAACCTAATAAAGTCTTCTCATCCAGACAAAAAATTCACAATGGTGGCTGTCTAATGACTTACTACTCTCCTGTGATCCCACTGTTGTTATCAACTGGAGGCAGAGAAAAGAGAACAGTCCAACACTATTAGTGTAAAATCAGACTTAAATTGGTATGTTTTATTCATAAGCATCTCTATTAATCATCATTTAGCTAACACACAGTTCTTTGATGAGATTTTTAAATTGCAAGAAGTTATTAAAGACTGAAAATAAGTGTCTTGCTGTAGCAGGCTTTATCAGTTTTGCTCTGAGATGCACAAGTCAGATAGCAGCAGCAGGCAAGAGGAAAAAAGCAGCTGCTGCTGCTATACCCGAGCTGAGAGTTCCTTCCTAGTCAGCAGGCAAAACCAGGCAGACTGGAGGACATGGGAAGGATGAAAGTTGGAGCTCTATAGGGGAAGGAGGAGAAAGGGAAAAATAGACAAAGAAAAGGAACATTCTGCTCAAGTTTGGGGGGGGGGGGGGGGGGGAAACAAACAAACAACAAAGCAAAACAAGCCCAAACCAAATAAACAGCAACCACAAAAAGAAAATAAAAACAAAACAAGAAAAAAAACAAACAACCACCAAAAACACACCACCACCACCAAAAAAACCCCAAACCAAACAACAAGAAAAACCCACAAAACCCCAAATAAGATCAGGGAGTTCCTGGGGCTGAGAAAGGAACTTTCAGCTAAAGCTGCTTTGATTGGAGATTATTTCTCAGTCAAAAGCAGCTCTCAGCAGAGACACAACCTACATTCTCCCTTCTGTCACTCAGTAGTTGGGCAATTCCCCCCTTCTCCTAGCTGAGCCACCAACATAGTCAGTCTATGCACACCAGGATAACAAAGCTCTTGTCTATATCTGCTCTTTCCTTTAAGCCATCCAGCTCAACTCTCACACCAGGGAATGCCCTCCATGGGTATACCTACGCCGAAAACACCACACCACCTTGGCTGAGACTTTTTGGACAGCACAAATACTACCAGCTCATCATAGGTAGTGTTAGGCACAGCAACTTTTTTACCCTGCAATCTGCAAGAACATGCAGGGCAGGAGAGCTGGCATCATACTTGGTATCTCTTCTAGCATTACTTCTGCTCCAGTGACCCTTCTTTTCTCTCGTCTGTGGCATTACAGTACCCATTATGGTAAGCTCTACCTTTCTCAGCCTTCTTGCACAGACTATGCTCTGCTCTGTCTCCTTATCCTACTCCACCCACTCCTTCCAGCCATCATTCAAACCCATATTAATGAGACAGGGTCAAGCAGATCTGATTCTGACAAATCTCCTTAGCTGAGACGAGTTCTAAGTTATGTTAGCTAGCCAGCCACTCAGCATGGTGATTTACTGCTTCTGGCTCTTGCCAGGCTCACCCATCCTGATGAATATAAACTGCACAAGACACACACAGAACCTCCCCAGACAAACATAAAACCACAAACCACAACTTTTTTCTTTTCTTCCTGTTTTAACTGGTAGATTTAACTTCTCTTCTCACTCAAGATTACAACTGCAACTGGATTCCTGTTAGTCCTTTCACCTGAGTGTATTTGTTAACTTCTCACAGGGGGTGCAGCTCACACTGCATTTAGTAACAGTCCATTGCAAAAAGAATGTGTCCTTAAATTAGCTATTTAGGCCATCAGTTTAGCATTGAAGCAAGGTCTGGGACCTAAGCAATTACAGAATCTTTCCTCCTTTTTGTAGCTCCATGAGCTACAACAGCAATTCATCAGTGGGGACACTTCTGAATCAACGGCAAGAACACTACAGAAAAATTGTCTGACTTCAAGTACAGAACCTCTCTGAAGGAAGTTTCCTGGGCAAAGACAGCCTCAGCTTCTTCCTTCTGAATAGTGTGCTTATTACAGCTCTTCTCTGACATTTGAAACAACTAAGTGGCTCATAACTTCTGGGGGAAATTAAAAATGGATGTGATACAGAAAAAGAAAACTGAAGTTGTTAATTTTCTGTCTTAATCACATTAAGCCAGCTAGAGCATTAACTGCTGTAACTTATCTCAATGGACTTAAAAGAAGTGAGTCCTGGCCCAAATCCTCTCCACTTGATTTTGCTATTTAAAAGCACCATGACAAAAAACAAACAAACAAACAAACAAATATGAACCACATATTACATAACAAAGCAGTCTTCAATCAGTAGACTGCAGATGTAAAGCCACTGAGATTCTCCCAAAGACCAGAAGATCCTAAATAACATCTCCATGACACTTTTTGGCATTGGTCAGGTCATACCCAGAATACTGGGTTCAGTTTTGGGCCACTCACTCCAAGGATGACTTTGAGGTGCTGGAGTGGGTCCAGAGAAGGCAGTTATGCTGGTGAAGGGCCTTCAACACAAGTCTTAGGAGAAGTAAGTGAAGGACATAGGGCTGCTTAGTCTTCAGCAGGGACACTTCACCAATTGTATTGGCTTGGATCATGCTCTACAACTACCTCAAAAGGAGACTGGTGAGAAGTGGGGGTTGATCTCTCATGACATGCAGCAAGTGACAGGAGAAAAGGACACAGCCTCAAGCTGTGCCAAGAGAGGTTCAGGCTGGATTTTAGGAAACATTTCTTCACAGAAAGAGCTATCAGGCATTGGAACAGGCTGCTCCAAGGAGGCAGTGGAGTCACCACCCCTGGAGATACTTAAAAGACATGAGGATGTGGTGCCAAGGGACATGGTTTAGTGGTAGTGGCGGGATTGTGAGCTTTAGATGACTGCCTGGACTTGATGACCTCAAAGGCCTCTTCCAGCCTCAACAGCTTTATGATTCTATGACACTTGTTTGTTGTCCACATGGATATGAGGCTAACATCTGATGTTTCACATCAAAAGAATTGCCTTACATAACTGCAATTTAAAGTTGTCCCACATATATTCATTCTAATAAGAAAACCAACAAACAAAAAACTCCAACATCCAAAACCAAACCAACAAACCCTGCCAACCCAAACCCACAAAACAAACAGTAACACCAGCCCCAAAATCTAAAAACTTCAACTTCAGCAGCGCTGCATAGTTCTTTAGAGAAACTATTCATGAGGTACTGATCCTTTACCAGTAAGTTAATAATTTAGACTGGAATGAACCAAAGCCCCAGGTGCTTTAAGTAACTAGCAGGCAATTAACTGATTGGCTGGAGGCCAGTAAATCACATTGTTCCTATAGCTACCAAGCAAACCTTGCTTGATGAGAAGTAATGACATATATTAGCTGGAAGAGCACGTATCATTATTATCTGGAAGTGTTTAAGGAGACAGTCAGCAATTCTAAGCTTACAATTCAGATGGAAAATTCTCTATGAAAAGATAATAGGAACTGATTTGATACAGTACCTTTTATATTAGAGACAAAATTGCTTTACGAACAACAATTTGGCCAAGGTGCATCACAGCAACTGTGGAGGTATATCTAGCAGTTTTCAGGCACTTTGCAACAGCTCACACAAAACCTCCTTAATTATTTCAACAGAAGCTGAAGGACATGAACAAGATCAGAGCTTTGCTTTGCAACCTGAAAACAGAGAGACCTTCCCCCAAGAAGCTTACAACTTAAAAAAATGGAAAGTGACACAGAAGACCGAAGTGCTACTGGTCACACATGGGTCAATGGTAAGTTATCTTCCAAGGAATGGGACCCCCAATACAAGTGTGTGATGGTTTGGGTGTCCCCTGCCCCCCCACACTTTTAGAAAATACCCAGACTAGACTCAGTGAGCTCTGGAAATTTGAATGAAGCTTATATTTACAGCTGGCACAAGTTACAAGCAAATATTTACAGTATATACAGTTATAGACAGAAATATACAAGGGAAAAAAGGTAATACAAACACAATTCCCCTCCCAGAAACCTGAGTCCCCAGGAGGGGCTCTCAACCACCCCTCACCTTCCCCCTACCCCTCTCAACCTTACCCCAGTCCCAAGGAAGAATGGAGGTTCGGCCAAGAGGGTTAAAAAGCAAGGTGAAGCAGCCAAGCAAAGGAGGGTGAGGTTAGAAAGCAAGATGGAGTCCAGCCAGCAGCCTCAGCTTCTCCCCAGCAGGCAAAGCTCCCCAGCGAAGAGAGGAAGCAAGTGAAGTAATCTTTGTTTTGCCTTTTTTCTTTACACATCCCAGCAAGACTGTGAGGGAAGTAGACCTCACCATTGTTTTCATTTTACAGCCTATCATCTAGTTCTTCTCACCAAAACACGCTAGCTAGGTTCAAACTAGCACAAAGTGAGACACAAACCTGCTGGCAAGAGACACGAATCTGCTGGAGCAGGTCCAGAGGACGGACACAAAAAGCATCATGGGGCTGGAGCACCTCTCTTTTGACAGCCTGAGAGAGTTGGGGCTTTTCAGCCTGGAGAAGAGAATGCTCCAGAGAGACCTTACACCTGCATTTCAAATCTGAAGGGGATGTACAGGAAGGCTGGGGAAGGACAATTTAGAAAGGTTTGTAGTTGTAGGACTATGGACAATAGTTTGAAACTGGAGCAGGGTAGATTTAGTTTACACATCAGGAGGAAGTTCTTCACAATGAGACTGGTGAAATACTGGGACAGGTTGCCCAGGGATGTGGTTGAACCCTCATCCCTGAAGACATTCAAGATCAGACTTGATGTGGCCCTGGGCAGCCTGATGTAGTCTGTCCCTGCTATCTGCAGGGGTATTGGATAAGATGATCTTTGAAGGGTCCCTTCCAACCTGATACAAACTGTGAATCTGTGAAAAAAATGAATGGTGAAGCTCGTGGAGGGAAGGAAAACTTAAGTGGTCAGCCAGAATGCAGGTGGTCTTGCACTCACCTTCTCCTCTGCCCCGAAGTTCACTAGACCATTGTTGGAGACTGCTCAAATTTCCCAGGAGAATTTGCACATGGAAATGCTCTCTAGTTTATGTATTTAAAATAAAACTAAGTCAGGAGAGACATTATCTAAAAGGCTTTTAGTGAATCCTCCAGGAATGGTCATCCAAGTCCAATCTGATGGGTCAGGGGGACAATACCTCCAGCAAAACCACTATGATAAGCAATTTGGAGCAGTAGCTGTTTCAACCAGTACAACTGGAAGCAAGGGAGAGGTTTGCCTGCTCAGTTAGAGAGCCCCAAGATACTCTTTCATACTTTCATTATTAGAAGAGATAACACTGCAGAGATGGCACTAAGAATACCAGGGCATGAGGGGCCTGCTTGGAGTGCAACTTGTGTTAAGCTCCACCCACAGATACAGCTCCAGCTGCCAGACTATCACACTACCACCTTTTCTATCTGCCAGCTTCCATTCATGTAGATTTCCAGTGTCATTCAAGGAGACATAACCAAAAATTCAGCCGTTTTATTGTGCTGCTCACTGGGAGAGTACAGATGGGGAAACGCAGTGTACCTGCCTATCATTGCTACCCAAGTTACAGGGAGCAGCATATGTTCAGTCCAGTAGCTTTTGATACTATGGCAAGAGTAAATATCCTTCAGCTTCACCTGCACACAGCAAGAGTTAGAATTGTAGAATGCACTGAGTTGGAAGGCAGCTTTAAAGGTCTAGTCCTGTCCCCTGGTAGTAATCAAGGACAAACCCAAGTAGATCACTGTGCTCAGAGCTCCATCAAGCCTCAACTTGAACGCCTCCAGGGCTGGAGCCTCCAACGGGCAACCCAATCCAGTGTTCCACCACACTGACAGTAAAAGAATTTCTTCCTAATGTCCACTCTAACCTTCTCTAGCTTAGAACCATTGTGCTTTGTCCTACTACTACATGCCTTTGAACTGCCAAGAGCACATTACCAGTCCATGATACCTCTGAAGAAGGGTATCTAACAGGGAGAGAAGGAAGACACCAACATCTGAGTAACATCCTTCATTTTACATGGAGTCTCCTGTGGCAGGAGCAGCAACAAGTAGAGGCTGATTTTAAGGCTCCTCATAAGTGAGCATGTTTTTCACAAAAATATATTCTACCACACCAAAGGTAATGGAAGCAATGTACATTATATCAATTCTTTTGGTAAATATAAATAACTCCCTGTCACTGTGAGATGGGATACAAACTGCATATCAAAAGGAAGTCTTGGCTCTGAGCTAACTAGTCCTGAAGCTTTTTGCAGAAGAGAAGCGAGTGTTTTATCACACCTTCAATAGCCCTGCAGATTCAGGCAGGGGAAAAGGCTCAATGGAGCAGATGCAGCTCTTGCAGGCTGAATAAGATGAAAACCTAAGAAGGGAATACATTTAGACACAGTGCCAATACCTGAGGAAGAAAAGCACAACTTCATCACTCCTATTACTATCCCCATTCTATTATTTCTTTCAATTAGCATATATTTCCCACCACCCCCCCTTTTTTTTAAACAGGTCTTGAAATTAATCCCCATTTTGCCTAAATTCAAATTCATGATCTCTCCCTTTAAACTACCTTAGCATAGCCTTTCTGCTCCTTTCTAATTTTACACAATTTCTTCGAGGTATGCAATCTGTTTCTCTCACTTCTTTATTGATTCAGTATCCTGGTAACCATAATTAACCTGCCAGGATAATCTACACGTAAGAAAACCCTGCTTAATTAATGACTAGGTACGTGATACACAGAGAACTGCTTGGTTTGCTTGATGACATATTTGGCTAACACATTTTTTGTCTCAGCATTAATAAAAACACCAGTTCCCCAGCAAAGAAAATGCATCATCTGCATTTATGCTTTCCCTTTTTCTCCTTCAAATGCAGGGCTTTGTATGGCTGCACATTGCTAGCTAAGGCATCGATTTGCACCCCAATCCCTTCCCTCCCCTCCCACCCATGTGTTCCTACCTGGCTTACCAGGCTGTATGCAGCCACCCTACACAGCAAGCCGAGCGCACTGCAGACAGCTCTCTTTGCTCATTTGTCACCTGGCAGCCTATCATAGTTTTCTGCTTTGCAGTCGGACACTGGTCTAAAAGGCTTTTGAAAACGTTAAGTAGATCTGTCCTTAACTTATCTGAAACTGAAAGGCTTAGATGATGCCATGGTACACAGAGTTTCCTGTAAACGCAGAATGTCTCCTACTCTTTGAATGTTCTGTGGTTCCAAACTAAGCTGAAGAGATAAAGAGCTGCTTTCTGAACTGCTGCTACAGGGGCACGGCCATGCTGCTCTAAGCAGCAGTAGCAAAAGCAGTCAGCCTTCTGCAGCAGTACTCAGTACCTTCTGGGATTGAGCCCATTCTCAGGAATTTCACCCCAAACACGTCTTTCTTTTCCCTTCTCCTTTTTCCCTGCCATTGGCAATTTGCAATTTTTCAGACATACTTCCAGCCCAGGAACAAATTGTAATTTTACAAACATTGCAAAGAAAACAACAGCTGCTGGTTTTAAGCTGCCTACCCAAGGCCCATTGTTTATAAATCAAGGAATCATTACAGCTGAAAACAGACCTCTAAGATTCTCAAGTCCAACCATCAACTCAACATCATCATGGCCATTAACCCCAAAGTGTCATGGTTAGGCTGGATGTTAGAAGGAAGTTCTTCACAGAGAGAGTGATTGGCATTGGAATGGGCTGCCCAGGGAGGTGGTGGAGTCACCCTGCCTGGAGGTGTTCAAGAAAAGACTGGATGGGGCACTTAGTGCCATGGTCTAGTAGATTGGCTAGGGCTGGGTGATAGGTTGGACTGAACAATGTTGGAAGTCTCTTCCAACCTGGTTAATTCTATGATTTNTAGGGCTGGGTGATAGGTTGGACTGAACTCTCCTTGAAGTCTCTTCCAACCTGGTTAATTCTATGATTCCGTGATTTCCTCTCATCTTATTCCCAGTTACTTGGGAGACCAACACCTACCTCACTCTAATCTCCTTTCAGGTGGTTGTAGAAGTCTCCCCTCAGCCTCTTTCTCTCTAGGCTAAACAATCCCAGTTCCCTCAGATGCTCCTTCTAAGACTTGTGCTCTAGACCCTTCAGTAGCTTTGCTGCCTTTCTTTATGTCTCATACCAGACTTATCACATCTGTATCACACAAAGAACTCAGAAGTCTTCAAGTACATGGACCACAAAGAGCAGAGCTGGCAGCCTGCTCCATCTGAACTGGGTTATGGCTCTCAGATGAGTAACTACTGTACCTCCAAGTAAGGTAATTACAGGTTTCCTACAAAACTGCTGTGCTGCTTTAATCACACTGCTTAGCTCTGGAAACGTCATAGAGATCTCAGTGAAGCAGAATTCATTAAGCAATTAAATATGAGAATACAAGGAAGGATGAATTAGGAAATGCCTTTCTTTCCTCAGCACATTGATTCAATATTGAGCGAAGGCCACACAGAGAACATATCTCCTGAAAAGGTTCAGAGATTAAAATGCAGGGAAAAATAAATAAATTTCTCCTGCAGGCTAAAATCTCCCCTGAAGACTAAAATCTTGGAGTATTCAAAAGGAAACTCAAAGACTAAAATTCAGGGGAGTTTTCTGTATGTGGGACAAATTGATTTAATTTCCCATACAGAATCACAAAATCATAGAATTCTGTGATTCTATAGGGAACAGGAAATAAATTTCTCCCACAGACCAAAATCTAAATACTAAGAACTTTTGCCAAATACTACAATTCAGAAGAACTCAAAGGGAAATTCCAAGACTAAAGCTCAGAGGAGGTTTTTGTCTGTGGGAGAAATGTATTTCATATTCCCCACAGAATCCTAGATTCTAGGATGTTAAAAATCTACAGGGAAAATAAACTAATTTTATCCCATGAAATGCAAAGAGGTTTATTTCATATTCCACACAGACTCACAGATTTTGCAATGTGCTGATTCTACAGGGAAATGGAAATACATTTCTCTGGCAGACAAAACCTCCTCCCAGACTACAATGCTGGTGAATTCAACAGGAAATTCAAAGACTAAAGTTCAGGGGAGTTACTGATTTCATATTCCCCATAGAATCACAGAGTCTAGGATGTTCATTCTATAGGGAAAATTAAAGAAATGTATTAAATTAAATGAAATTTATTTGACATTCCCCATGGAAACAGATTTTATGATGTTATGATTCTGTAGGGAAACTGAAATTTCTTCCACAGACAAAAATTTCCCTTGAATTTCAGCCCAAACTAAAGTTTTGCAGTAATCAAAACAAAATCTTCCTTTAAAACCAAACAAATCTTAAAAGGTTTAACAGCTTAATGTTCACTCTGGAAAAAGAAAAACAAATCAAATGATTAAAAGAACAGATCAACCCTTTCAGAAACAGATTAGAAGTACCAACCCCAAAAAAAACTCAACCACAAACAAATAAAACCCTTGAATATTAACAACTGTAGCAGAAACTCTGTGCTGTCAGACATAGGAAAGCAGCTGTGTTTTCACCAGACTGAGTTTCTGGACTGTCTTCAGATACACTTCCACACAGAGTTCATTACAGTGATTCATATTCAAGGCTGCTGGGTTCAGAATAATCTCTTGTCAGGTGTTAGATTTAATATTGCTACAATCCTCACTTAGGATATGATTTTCTCTTCTCTTTCTTGTCATTCTTCTCCTAGTCTGTCTAACCCAGGAGCTCTGGTACTTGCCTCATTGCCTTATGCCTGATGCTGTAAGAGGCTCTGCAAGTGTGAGCAGCCCCTTGTTCTATCACAGCAAAAACCAGGAGCAAAGAGCCCAAACACAAAGTACTTGTTGCCGTCATTCTGCCTAAAATCTAAGTGACCTTTTCATGACAAGGTTACATGACTCCATTCTGCTGGGGGAAGAATCAGGAAGAAGTTTATTCTTTTCATTTTCTCCTTTTTTTAATTCTCCCTCTCTGTTTGAGAAATGGCAGCTGAAGTCATAATACACCATTTAATCAGATTCTCTGTTTTGCCCTGAGCTCACATTTATTACTAGGTAACATTAAAAACAACATAAAAATCAAACCAACCACAAACAAACCAAAAAAACCCATGCAGAAACAAAACCACCCAAACAAACAAACCCAAAACCCCACACTGAAGTGCAAAATGTTAATCCTAACTTGTTTTTTTTTTTCCCCTGATAAACTACTTGTTTTGAATATCTCTAAAGAATAATTTGTCAAATCAAAGATCATGCTGAAAAATAGGTAGGAGAGGCCACTCGTGCCTTAATTCTGTCTTTTGCAAAATAAGGAAGAATCCAAGCTCCTTACAATCAACTATTTCTCTGGTGTCTGACAGGAGAAATTCTCCACTTGGCAGCACTCCTTGCAGTGCCACTCACCAGCACGTAGCTGAACTGGATCCCGGTTTGCAGATTAACCTGAGTTCTCTGGAGCTTGTTGGAGGCTGTGAATCTTCCCTAGAAGATGTGCACACAGTAGCTGAAGTGTCCCATCTGAACTTGCTTTTGGACAGCAAGTTCTGCAACGTGCCCTTGTGGCCAAGAGAGCCAACGGCTTCCTAGGGTGCATCAAGTAAAGTGTGGCCAGCAGATCTAGGAAGTTTCTTCTCACCATCTACTCTGCTCTAGTGAGACAATATCTGGAATAGGGTACAGTTTTGGGCTCCCCAGTTCAAGAGAGGCAGAGACCTACTGGAGAGATTCCAGCAAAGCCAGGAGGATGACTGGGGAACTTGAGCATCTCCCCTGCTAAGACAGACAGACCTGGAACTGTTTAGTCTGGAGAAGAAAAGGCTGAGAGATCTGATCAATGCATACAACTATCTGAGGAGTGGGTGTCAAGTGGCTAGTGCCACTCTCTTTACTGTGGTCAGCAACAATAAGACAAAGAGCAATGGCTACAAACTAGAACATAGAACCTTTCACCTCACCATGAGGAGAAACTTCTTCACAGTGATGAGGTGCAACCTCATCAGTGCTGACTACAGGAGCACGATCACTTCACAGAATCCTAGAACGTCAGGGACTGGAAAGGACCTTGAAAGATTATCTGGTCCATCCCTCCTTCCAGAGTAAAATCACCTAGAGGAGATCACACTGGAACACATCCAGATGGTTCCTGAGTATTTCCACAGAGGAAGACTCCACAATCCCCCCGGCAGCCTGTACCAGTGTTCTGTCACCCTTACAGGGAAAAAAATTCTTCCTCAGGTTCACATGGAACTTCCTATGCCTCAACTTCCACCCATTGCCCCTCATCCTGTCACTGGGCATCACTGATAAGAGGCTGGCTCTCCCCTCCTGGCACTCACACCTTATATATTTCTAAACTCCCATACTCCTACCTTCCTCTAGAAGACAGCCAGGCACCAACAGATTTCAAAACAAGCCACTTCATTTCAAGAATTTCTTAACTTTGAGGGTGATGGAGCACTGGCACACGCTGCCCAGGGAGGTTGTGGAGTCTCTTTTTCTGGAGGCTTTCAAAATTTGTCTGCATGTGTTCCCGTGTGAACTAACCTAGGGGATCCTGCCTTGGCATGGAGGTTGGACTTGATGATCTCTGAAGGTCCCTTCCAACCTCTAAAGTTCTGAGATTCTGCAAATAGAATAGAATCGAATCAACCAGGTTGGAAGAGACCTCCAAGATCATCCAGTCCAACCTAGCACCCAGCCCTATCCAGTCAGCTGGACCATGGCACTAAGTGCCTGTTGCCAATGAGTGATCGGCTGAGGCTCAAAAATCAATTCCCTCCGGACACCCTCACCCAGCTATCTTTCATAATCCATTTCATCAGCTTGCCTCTCACCATCTTCTTTCACTGCTTCATAAGCACCACATGCCTCGCTACCAAAGCTTTACTGTAACCTGTCCACCCATGTCCTGTGCCTAACACAAACACATACATCAGAACATAATTGAAGGTAAAATAGCCAAAAGAGCGTGCAGATAGATTTTTCCTGCATCCATTAGCAAGCCAAATGGATAGGCTTCAGCATAGTATCATAGTATCATCAGGGTTGGAAGAGACCTCACAGATCATCAAGTCCAACCCTTCACCACAGAGCTCAAGGCTAGACCATGGCACCAAGTGCCACATCCAATCTTGCCTTGAACAGCTCCAGGGACGGCGACTCCACCACCTCCCTGGGCAGCCCATTCCAGTGTCCAATGACTCTCTCAGTGAAGAATTTTCTCCTCACCTCACGCCTAAACTTCCCCCGGCGCAGCCTGAGGCTGTGTCCTCTCGTTCTGGCGCTGAAGGGTTTAAATTCTATTGTTTAATAATTCAGTGTGACATGCATGGACTTCAAGTTTTGAATGCAACTTTTTAGATCTTCATTCGGTATTTTCCATTGCAGCAGTATTGATTTCTGACACAAGGAAGATAAACAGGTACAGAGATGATGGAACACCCCAAATACCTGTAACTTTAATTGCCAGGCAGGTTTGTTATCAGGCAGACTGCAGTAGCAATCTGACTCTACACAGAAAAAGTACACAACAAATTTTACAAGAATCACTTCTATTAAAACATACATATTTGGTATTATAGACTGCTTTGGGTTGGAAGAGACCTCAAAGATCATCCAGTTCCAAATCCCCTGCGATAGGCAGGGACACCTTCCACCAGACCAGCTTGCCCAACCTGGCCTTGAACACCTCCAGGGAGGGCACATCCACGATCTCCCTCAGCAACCGGTTCCAGTGTCTCACCACCTGCTCTGTAAAGAGCTTCTTTCTAATACCCAGTCTAAATCTGCCCTCTGCCAGCTTCAAGTCATCACCTCTCATCCTATCACTATGATCCTTTGTAAAAAGCCCCTCCTCAACTTCCTTATAGGCTACCTTCAGGTACTAGAAGGCTGATTTGAAGTTCTATCCAGAGCCTTTTCTTCTGCGGGTTGAAGAGCCCCAACTTTGTCAGCCTATCCCCACAAGCCATCCTGTCCTCATTTCACTAAGAATCAGAGAGTATAAAGAAAATAAAAAGACTATTTTGGGATTTGGCATTGATGATTCAGTGCCAGGACATGCAGCCTGCATGTGGTCACTGCTCCCTAACCCACAGTGAGCAGGACATGGGGCAGGCTGGGAGGCCTTACATGGAAAAGATATCAAAGGAGAAGGAATAATCTCCACCAGCAAGACTATGTTCTTCATCACAGCCAGTCAATGCTGTTGTCTCTTGTGCTTCCACCAAACAATATGCATTAATAATTCAAGCTAACCTGCAGGTAGAAGGCAATGAGCAGGGTAAGTCCAAGTTCATGTCCACGATTCAATATTTTCAGCTAACACATCTATATTTCAGATTCTGTTTGCCTAAATTGGATTTGCAGTAGCCTGCAATTCATCAAAAAATTAATCACACACTTACATTAAACAGCACAAAATGGATTAATTCTCATGCTACTACCACACACACACTGCTCCTTAGCAGCCCAGAATACTCTTCCACACAAGCATTTCATATCCTAGGCTAACAAAGCCTTTTGTGAATCAAAGACATTTCAGAATCCAAAGTGAGAAACTCCAATTTGATTAAAAGACAACTAGACCAACGTGGCTCTGACACCTTCCTGAACAATTATTTATGTTATTACAAAGAAGAATCTTGGTCTACAAGAGGTTTAGAAATAAAAAAGAGGAAGCAGCAAAGAGAAGGAAAAAATTAAGATGGTGAATACAGATTCTTAATGTGTGTGGAGCTGCTTGATAATATACAGCTACCATACTTTTATACTACATACTCTCCTCGAGAGATCATTTCTGCTCTCACCAACTTCCTCAATAGGTTTTGAGAAAAAAAAGTAACAGCAAAAACAGCATGAGGAAAAATGGTAAAAAAGGTAACATGAAAAAAAAAAATCAAATGGAATTATTGCATCTGAACAATTAAGAAAAGAACCAAAGAAAAGGTTTCTTGGGTCATTCTTCAAACAGACCATAAAGCAATCTGATCTGAGGCATGGGCAGATCTTCTGAAACTAGCCCCCAATAAGTCAAGACTTCAAAACACTGAATTTAAGCCATTATTCTTGGAATTCCTTGTCTGAAACACTGGGAGCAGACAACATTATTTCACTTGACAGTTACACCCCTTTGGTATCTAACTGACCTTTTCCGTTCTCTTAACTCTCAGATTTGGGCAGTGGTCAATTGCAGTAGAAGGTTCCTCAAGAAACAGGAAATATTACACTAGGTATGAAGTAGAATTGGATCTTGTCTGCTTTATTTCAGATTTGGAATAGCTGCAAGTACATCCCCACTGGTGCTTGCACTAACTTCAACCAGAATGGTTAGTGGCAACAGTGGCTTTGCATCACTGTTTCTCTGGTATTGACACCTCAGTACAGTTACAAGGTTTGAGCCTCAAAAAATGCAACTCAGATATTACAACAGATTCCTCCCTTTAGGAGGAGCTACCTGCATCAAGGCCAACCTTGATTCCCATAATCTTCCTCACACAAAAGAAATCTAAAACTGGGGAACAGCTGAGGGAACTGGGGCTACTTAGTCTTCAGAAGAGAAGGCTGCGGGAGACCTCATTGCCCTCTACAACTCCCCAGAGAGAGGCTGGAGTGGGGTGGGAGCCAGTCTTCTCCAACACATAAGTGACAGGAGAAGGGGAAACAGCCTCAAGTTGTGCCAGAGGAGGTTCAGGTTGGGTATTAGGGAAAAAAAATATTCACAGACCCTGGAATAGGCTGCCCAGAGAGGTGGTGAAGTCACCATCCCTGAGAGCATTTAAAAGATATGTGGATGTGGTGCTGAGGGACACGGTTTAATGGTAGTAGTTAAGCAGTAGTGGTGGGATTGTGAGAGGTAGGCAAGCAATTGGCCTTGATCTCAAAGGTCTCTTGCAACCTCAACAGTTCTGTGATCATAATGTTCCTGTTACCTTTTCTTTCTGCTAAATTGTACAATGGCCTAGAAAGGTCTGCTAATGTAAGGTAGAACAGTCATAAGAGATCATATCTCTGGTAGAGTTTTGTCAAATATGTTCCTTTCATTATTCATGCTTGAACAACAAACAAAAAACCCACCCACAAAACCATCAAGAAGGATAAAATATGGTATTTGCCTCCTTAAAATAATACAGAAGATGAGAATTAATATTTTCAAAAGAAATCATCAAAATCAATTATGATTTTAGGAAAGTTTTCAGGAACTTGATGAAACAAGACATTAATTCACTACAAGACACAGGAAAAGCTTATTAGGATGGGCAGAATCAGCTACAATCCAGACTAGAACCACCACATTTGGTGCAAAATGAGATTTCTCATCTGAATTCTCTCACATACTAGAAATGCAAACCAAATACTATTCTCCTGAATTAAAAAAATAACATCTATGTCCATGGAATCTGGTTCTGAATGAAGATGGCATAGCAGTAGTTTTCTTGCCCATAAAATCAACAAACAAACAAATGCATTGATTTCAAACCCTCACTTCAATGAGATATAAGAGAATCTTAAGATGAAATTTCCAAGAAAACTACATTTGGAGGAGGGAATCTAGGGTTTACTGAACAAAGCCAAGTGTATGTTCCTAAGGAGAAGAAATTTTATGTCACAGAGTCATTGTCCCTGGAACCATTCAGGCAATGTGGGGACATGGCTGGTGAAGGGTCAGGAGAACAGGTCTGGTGAGAAGAGGCTGAGGGAACAGAGATTGCTTAGCCTGAAGGAGAGGAGACCTTCTCGCTGTCTACAACTCTCTGAAATAAGGTTGTAGTGAGGTGGGTGTTGATCACAGGATGGTAGAGGTTGGAAGGGCCCAAAGAGATCATCGAGTTCAACCCCCTTGCCAGAGCAAGGCCATACAATCTAGCTTAGGTCATACAGGAATGCATCCAGACAGGCCTTGAAAGTCTCCAGAGAAGGAGACTCCACAACCTCTCTGGGAAGCCTATTCCAGTGCTCTGTGACCCTTACAGTAAAGAAGCTCCCCCTTGTGTTGAGGTGGAACCTCCTGTGCTGCAGCTTCCATCCATTGCTCCTTGTCCTATCACAGAGAACAAGTGATCAGAGCCTGTCCCCCCCCATCCTGCCCCCCAGCCCTCAGATAGTTATCAACAGTTATTAAATCCCCTCTCAGTCTTCTCTTCTCCAGAATAAAAAGCTCCAGGTCTCTCAACCTCTCCTCACAAGGCAGTGCTCTAGTTCCCTAATCATCCTTGTAGCCTTCCACTGTCCCTCCTGAACTGGGGAGCCCAAAACTGAATGCATTACTGTAGATGGGGGTCTTGGTAGGGCAGAGCGGTGGCAGAGGAGAACTTCCCTTCATCTGCTGGACACACTTATCTTAACACACTCCAGGATCCCATTGGCCTTCTTGGCCACAAGGGTTGGAGTCAGTCTTACAGTTCTTCTCCAACTGAAACAATTACATGATTCTGTGACTCTTCTCACAGCAAAGTCACACAGAACCAGAGGCTGCCCTTACAATGCACAACCTCTGGATTGTCCACGATGAGTCTGTGGGAAAAACACCAGGCTGCATCTGAGTTCAGTGTCCTCTATTCCTCCTCTTGAGATCAGAAAAAAAATCCACCACCATCTGTCTTGTGCTGAGAATTTCCACTGAAAATTTTATCCCCCAGTTCTCCTGTGGATACACAGTTGTATCAGAGTTTTCTAGACCACAGGGCAGCTCAGGAATACAATGCCGATAATCCCAAGTCCACAAACGATCCATATCTAAGTTGTCCCTAAAACAGCTAAAGTGCATGCAAAAGCAAAAGTTGCTGGCAGGTTTTATGCAAAACTAACGAGGATGTGAAAACCCAAAGGAGAAGAGCAGAACACAAGACTGAAATGGTAAAATCATGAACTTATTGGAGGTCAACCCAGCTTTTCTGAAGACTTTTACATATATGGAAGTCTGTAATTTCATACTATGTTCTGGAGAACGTGAAGTTTGGCTATTATTCAGACAGCCACCCAACTAGAGGCCTATGTTATACCAATGAAATATGACAACCCTCTCACTAGTTTGTTTTCCCATGGAAAATCCTGAAAGGAGGATCAGCACCGCAGTAAGTTGTAGGGAGCAATGAGGTTTTCCCCTCAGACTCTTTTTCTCCAGGCTGAACAACTTCATCTCTCTCAGCTGCTCTTCACAAGACCCAACTCTCTAGACCCTTCAGCAGTTTCATTGCCTTCCCTGGATATCAGTGATTTTCATGCAGTGAGTGACCCCAAAACTCAAAGGGGGCTTTGACGTTCTTTGACAAGAAGGTACGTTGGCAAAGGGAATTGAGAAGATGCTGTTCACCTGCTGGCCTCAGTGTGCTATTCTGAGCCTAGCTAGAATGTTTTGGTGAGAAGAATTAGATTACAGGCTGTGAAAGGAAAACAAGGCTGATGTCTACCTCACTCATAGGCTTGCTGAGATGTATAAAAACAAAAATCAAAACACAGATAACCCTCTTCTGCTGCTGGCAAGCTCTGAGCTGCATCTCTCACCTCACTCCTCTCTGCCATTCCTTGGGACTGGGTAAGGGGAAGGTGAAGGGTTGGTTGGGAGCCCCTCCGGAGGACTCAGGTTTCTGGGAGGGCTGTTGTGTTTCTGTATTACCTTTCAGTTTGTATATTTCTGTCTATAACTGTATATGCTGTAAATATCTGCTTGTATATTCTGCTAAGCTGTAAATATAAGCTTCATTCAATTTCCAGAGCTGGCTGAGCCTAGTCTGGGTGATCTTCCAAAGTGTGGGGGGGCAGGGAACACCCAAACCATCACACTCAGGTAAGCCATCTTAAGCTAATTAATTCATAGATCTTCATGTTAAGCAGAAACAGCTCTTGTCCTCCACCTCTTAAACAGCATCATGGCAGTTCCCTAAGGCATCCAAAAGGGAGAAAGGCTGAAAGTGAATCAGAAAGTAGAGTCTTAGTGGGAACTTCAGCCCTCAGATGTGTGACCACTCCTTGGTTTAGGGAAACCTGCAAGCTTCTAGACTATTCAGAAACTCTTTCACTAGAAGGTTTGTTCATATCTAATTTGCAGTTAAAAACAATCAGTACATTGCAGGTGGTTTTTAATCAAAATGTGACAGATTTACTATTTCAGGTCTAAAATATAAAGCTATTACACAGATAAATAACCTCAAAAGGACAAAGTTTTCTCTCTCATTTTGGTCCATATTTTTAGTTTCATTTTGTAGAAGAAAGAGTGGACTTCAGCACATATTAAAGCCCAAAGTTCAGAAGTGCATTCATAAATATCAGGTAGGAATTCTTAGGTCATTTAAATGAGACACTCTAATTGCATTACATCCCTAAATTAACACCAATACAGAAGCATTTACCATCCCTTGATGATAAGTCAAACCATTTAATCTTTACTGCACAACAATTTTGGCCTCTTCTTCGGGGGCCATTTTCTCCTCACAGCTGAAACCTATGCACTCAATAAACAAACCCTTAAATTTAGCACGCAGGAGCTTGCTCTGAACATCTGCTTGAAGAACACATTCCCAGTGAAACAAACAAGCAAAACCCCAAGACACAGCCTTGTTCAAATGGTAATACTTCACACACTGCATCCCTTGTTTCTCTTCCAAATGGTTCAGTGAAAAGAAGCCCAAAGAAAGGCAGAAGAGCTGTGAATCTTACTGCAGCAAGTGCTCCTTTCCAGAGTTGCTACTTAAGAAATTACCACCTTTTAAAATTTTCCCACAGAAACATGGATTATGAGGAAAAAAATCCTTATTATTTCTAATATAAAGTGTAAAATAATTTCAGTTGGAAAATACCTTTAAGATCACTGAGTCGAACCATTCTCTAACTCCACCCAAGACTACTGCTAAACCATGTCCCTCAGCATCACATCTCTACCTTACTGAAACACCTCCAGGGATGGAGATTCAATCACCTCCCCAGAAAGCCTGTTCTGGTCTGTGAGAACCCTTTTAGTAAAGAAGTTCCTTTTAATGCCTCACCTAAACCTACTCTGGTGCAACTTGAGGCTATTTCTTCTCATTCTGTCACTTCAGCCAAGTGTTGGCTAAAAAAAAGAATATCAATATCTTATTTAACTTAGAAGCTCTGTCCATAATAAACACTTATCAGCCACAGAAAGTGTCAGAAGATGGGATGTTCAAAAATGATTCAAGCAACTGAACCAGTCCCATACTACCCTTACCAGATGTGCTGCAGATTAGCACATGACATTTTCATTTCAAGTAAGGTGCCTCCGCTTGGTCTGGTTTAAATCATCAGCACCAGATGAAAGCTGAAAGCATCCTTTACCTGTTTAATCTGGATTTCATGTTTTGTAAGACCTTGGACCCTGCCATATTATTACCTATTGGGCTTTGACACACAAGCATTATACAGAAGTCAGCCTTCACATCTGGCTCTTATGTCCTTGTATTAAAAGAAGATAAGTCCCTTCTTCCCCAGATACTCAGTTCTCTCTCCTGCTCATCCATTCTTGACCTCTGCTAGCTGCCCTCTGTCTCCCTAGAGGAATTCCTGCAGCAAAGCCTCAGATGTTGAACATTAGAGAGAGTTAAGAAAACCCCAAACAAACCAACTCAGAAAAACAGTACCCAGAATTAACCAGGTTGGAAAACACATCCAAGATCACTGAGTCAAACCTATTGCCTAACCCGTCTAATTAACTAAACCATGCCACTAAATGCCTCATCCAGTCTCCTCTTAAATGCCTCCAGGGATGGTGACTCCACCACCTCCCTGGGCAGCTCATTCCAATAACAATCTTGCTGTGAGGAACTTCTTCCTAATATCCAGCCTAAACCTGCCCTGGCACAGTTTAAGGCTGTGTCCCCTTGTTCTGTCCCTGGTTGTCTGGGAGAAGAGACCAACCCCCACCTGACTACAACCTCCTTTCAGGAGGTAGTTGTAAAGAGCAATAAGGTTTCCCTTGAGCCTCCTCTTCTCCAGGCTGAACAACCCCAGCTCCCTCAGCCTCTCCTTGTAGGGCTCCCCCAAACAAAACAAAACCACCTAAAACTCACAACAAGCAGGTACTAGTATGTGTAAGGGAGGAATGAATCCACTTAACATATTGATTTCCCCCCTGGTTTTTACTGGTTTACTTCCAAATATTTGTGTTAGCTGTACATTAGCCAAGACACTGGAGGTCAAGTTCAACCAGACCACTTCAGCAACACATGTTTGAAGCAGGACTCACCTTTAAGAGGGTCAGTGAAAACAACTTCTCTTACTCTCGATTTGTTAACAGATGACTGAGCCCCTAAGGCAGTGTGAGACAACCAGCACTAGGGGACTGCTCTCCTGAGCAAGGAACAGGAATAGCAGTGCCCTGATTTCACACATGCACTTGCTGTCACGCAGACCTGGGAAAGCCTTCTCTGCATCTTTGATTCACAAGAAGCTACCTAGTACAGCTGTACCACAGAGGCAACAAGCATTTTTCCATAAGTGCAGAAAAGTGTCTGCTGTTGCTGAGATGCACCTGCAGAAAGTCACTAGAACTTCTGATGGGTTTGGGCCATTTTGGATCTGGGGTTTTATTTTGTTTGATTGTTTTTCTTAAAGATGCCACAGAGATGATCCAGGGACTGAGAAACTGCTATATAAAGAAAGGCTAAGAGAAATCAGTTTGGACTGCCTTGAGAAAAGGCAGCTAAGGGGAGAGCTTATCACCAACTCTCACCTTATACTGTTTTAAAAGGTTTATCTAGTGGGGCATAAAATGGTGTTTGCTGTAAGCCACACTTTGAGAGGATCCTGCACAGAGCTGGTCCTCACCTCCCAGGTGACTCAATCCTTGCAGTGAAGGGCCCAAAACTGAACCCAGTACTCACCAGTGCTGAGTACCTGGGACACAATCATCTGCAGGATCACAGAATGGTTTAAGATAGAAGGGATGTCTATGGGTTATCTAGTCCAACTCTCTCTGCAGTCAGCAGGGGTATCCTCAACTAGATTAGGTTGCCCAGAGCCCTGTCAAACCTTACCTTATCACCATGTTTCTGTACTTGAAAGGTGGCTACAAAGAATATGGAGACATGTGAAAAACAAGGGCTCATGTGGAGATTACAATTGGACAGAAGGAAAAGCTTTCGTGAGGACAATCAGCCATTGGAACGGTCTCCCCAGCAAAGGAGTGGAGTGCCCAGCACTGGACACTTAGGATTCATCCATCCAGATTGCTGGGACACCTTGTTTAGGCCATGCTTTTTTTCCCAAGAACAGCTGGGCCAGATGATCCTTAAGCTCCCTTCTATGGTGGTATTCTAGAATTCTCTGATTGCCTGGTAAAGATGAGAAGATCAAACTGTTATCTTTATAAACTATCCTGAGGTTTAAAAAAAGGACAGAACTAGAGACCCTGGTGCCTTCATTTATCTTGTGCACAGGTAAAACTGAGCATTATCAACTCACAGTTCAACCCATCAATAGCCCTCTGGCAGAGAAAAAGAGGTTCAGAAATTTGGTTTAACAGCTAGCTTTCCTGTCTCAGGAACATTTGATGTTGTTGCTCTTTTAGCAAACCAAAATCAATAGCTGTGAACCACAGAAGCAGGTTAAACTTTCCTTTATGTGACTTAATTCTTCCCGTAGCAAACCTCCTTCTCACCTTATACTGTTTTAAATGGTTTATCTAGTGGGGCATAAAATGGTATTTGCTGTAAGCCATACTTCGAGAGGATCCTGCACAGAGCTCGTCTCACCTCCTAGGTGACTCAATCCTTGCAGTAAAGGGCCCAAAACTGAACCCAGTACTCACCAGTGCTGAGCACCTGGGACATGATCATCTGTAAGATTACAGAATGATTTAGGAGAGAAGAGACCTCTAAGGGTTATCTAATCCAAACCCCTCTGCAGTCAGCAGGGGCATCCTCAACCAGATCAGGTTGCCCAGAGCCCTGTCAAGCCTTACTTTGAACATCTCCAGGGATGAGGCCCCAACTACCTCCCTGGGCAACCTGTTCCAGTGTTCGACCATCCTCATGGTAAAGAACTTTCTCTTAACATCCAATCTAAATCTGTTCCTCTCTAGTTTGAAGCCATTGCCCCTTGTCCTATCACTGCAGGCCTTTATAAGCAGTCTCTCTCTCCAGCCTTCTTATTTATAAGCCTCCTTCAGATACTAGAAGGTTGTTATTAGGTCTCCCCAAAGCCTTCTCTTCTCCAGGCTGAACAACCCCAGCTCCCTAAGCCTATCCATGGAGCAAAGGTGCTCCAACTTCCTCATCATTTTTGTGGCCCTCCTCTGGACCTGCTCCATCAGGTCCATGTCCTTCCTGTATTGAGGACTCCAAAGCTGGATGCAGTACTTCAGCTGAGGTCTTAAAAGAGATCTTTCCCAATCCTGCTGCTCACACTACTCCTGATCCAGGCTAGGATGCCATTGTCCTTCTTGCACGTGGGAAAAAAGAAACATAACCCAACAAACTAAAAAAAGAGAACAACAAAAGGATTGTTCTGCTAAAAAGATTACTAAGGAAAAAAAAATGTTTTTGTAACACCAGATAATTAAGAGTAACTGTACAGAAAAATTAAGAAAGCTCCAAATAATTACAGCTAACCTTTAGATTATTATTGCAGTCTGTAAAAGGCCTGCTGCAGTCCTTAATAATATTGTTTGGAACATCAGTCATTTTGCTCCTGCTGAAATTCATTTTTGGTAATGCAATAGTAACATCTCAGGAATGATATTAAGTTCCTACTTTGTATTAAAGTGGAATTGTATTAGCATGGTACACTATGTGTATCCCTGCTGAGATTACCTTCATGCTGGAAAAAAAACAATGTTATTTTTCTATCACTGAAATAAGTTATCTATTCTGACAGTGGAAAATATATTTCACCCAACTATAAATAACAAAATCGCTCACCTAAGAGGATACAACTGAAGTTTCTCCTCTGCTGTATTTCCCATTCCTAGCCAGGAGCAATTCAGCTAATTTTTTTGCACAAACTCATTTGATTTGGGGCATACCTGTGAGCCCACATACTAAAGTTAGCCTGTCCAGTCCAATTACTCTTGCTCAATCCTTGACCAAACTGCTAGGAAATTTGCCTGAGAAAAGAACAAAAGATGGTGACTGACAGATCTTTATCCTTCTCAACAAAGCTCAAGCAATCTTGATTCAGTCTTTGACCTTGGCTACCTGCACCCTAAGAGTTGTAACACTCAGTCTGCTTGGAGGAAGGAAGAGGTGAGGAATCAGAGTTAAATATATGTTCAAACATCTGTACTTCAGTGACATCATTTTCCAAAGCACTTGGCCTCAGCCTTAGTTTTGCTTTCAATGTAAGCATGATCACCTTTTGGAGAAGTTAAGTGAGCCTGAACCTGATCTGGCTTGCCCAAACACATCCACTTGTTGTCAGGGCATGGAAGAAAGGAGCTCTAACAGAGATTTAAAAAGGGAAGAGAGAAGAGTCACTTTATGTAACAAAACTTGCCTTTGATATAAGTGCCAAACAGCTCCAGATGTGAACTTGGCAGGTTATTGGAGACAGACCTGGAATCAAGCCCTCGCTAATGGATCAAGAAGACAGTTAGCAAACACTGGTACTTTGGCCAAGCCCAAGTTTTAGTCATCTAATTATTTCAATTCAAACCTAAGTGCACATTGCCAAACACACACATCTTAACTTGTCATGGCTAAACAGAACTGTTGAAACCAGAAAAAACCTTTGAGATCATCAAGTCCAATGACTCCCCTAGAACTCACAATCCCACCACTGCTGCTGAACAACTACCACTAAGCCCTGTCCCTCAGAACCACATCTACACGTCTTTCAAATACCTCTAGAGGTGGTGACTCCAGTCTGGAGAACACCAGGTGATGAAGACATATGTCAAACCACACCTACAGAATAATGAAGTGCCAATAAAAAGAGATTCAACAACCACACAGATGTATGGGTATTGAGTTTGGGACTGGATCCTTTACAACATGGGGGTTCCAAACTACTGGCCCAAGGGATGTTTCTTCGTTCTTGAGCTAGATTTTGCTTGAAGATAGGGAACCTGAGTACATTCTAAAAAAGCTGTCAGTTGGGGTGAGGAAAACTACAGCTCTGAGCTAAGAGGCAGCCCTCTGTTAGGCCTGCTGTGGCAGCAGGTGTCACTGTAAGGCAAGAGGTATGACAATTAGCACATTAATGGGATGCAGACAAGAAGGCAAAGATGCTTTGTGATACTTGCAAAGAACGTGGAAATTCTTGACAGCTGGTAGCTGCACACACTTTCTGTGCTAAGTGCTTTGGTTGCAAACATGAGCAAACAGCAGATTGCTAGTGTACAACTGCTTAAAACAAAAGTATGGAAACTTACTATTCAGGTGACAGATTGCACAGCAGCATTCATTATGTGTAGATTTCCATTTCCTTACTGAGTGCTCACTCCTCTTCCATACGTTACAGAGTTTACTGCCCTACAGTGCAAACAGAACTCTGCAGCATCCAGTTAAGTACCTCTGGAACGAGGCTTGTCACTGCTTCCTTGCCCAGTGATAGGACAAAAGGCAATAGGCTCAAGCTTGAGCATAGGAGGTTCCACCTAAACATGAGGATTTTTTTTTCCACTGTGAAGGTGGCAGAACACTGGAGCAGGTTGCTCAGAGAAGTTGTAGAGTCTCCTTCTCTGGAGACATGCAAAACCCACCTGGATGTGTTCCTGTGTGACCTACTCTGGGTGATCCTGCTCTGACAGGGCAATTGGACTTGACGAGCTTTTGAGGTCCCTTCCATCCCCTAACATTCCATAGTTCTGTGAAATTGTACCCTTAAGTTCTTACTGAGGGTCTTTTAGGGCTAAGTCATCAATTCTGCTATCAATTACTGTCCAGTCATCCCAGGCCATGGATATTCTAGGGAGCAGTGTCAGCTAGGTCACACGCAGCATAAAACAAACACCAGAAAGCTTCTTTGTTCAGAGGCGGATATTAAAGAGCAGCATTTTGGACCTGCATCAGGTCCTGTAGGATTCTGTAATGTGTTTCTTTTCTTACTGCCTGGAAATTACAGAGACTGTTGTCTCCCTGAGAGGAGAAGGGTTTTTTCAGGAGGGCTTTCAGCCTGCTGTCAAGGAGACTCTCCTTTCTCCTCCTTCATACCTGAAATATTAGCCTTCAGTTACTGCTGACACAAAAAAGCCATTTTCTGCTACAGCATTGAGCCATCTGACAAAGAAACTGCCAGAAAAATTAAGAACTGGTCTTCTAGTACAAAGGCTGACAAGGCAAAGGGAGTAGTTTAAATAATGACAAGGACAGAAAAACGCCAATTCATAGTCCAGAGACTGTTAGAACAAGCATGCCATGATTTACGTGGATGTAAAAGAGGACTACTGCTTATGAATGGATCCTATGAGGTCTTGACTTGCCCTCACGGCTATTAGCCAGGATTATAGAAGTTAGGCCTCTTATCACCATTACCAAAGCGTTCACTTAGTCTAGAAGCTAAACACTTAAGGCAGATCTACATACTATCTAGTAAGAAAAGGTTCTGTAGAGACTTGAAATGAGGCAAATCTTGAATATGCTCAATACCTGCATTGTCTGCAGCCAGCCAGATTATGCAGAGCAGCAGAACCATTGACCAAAGAGGGTTTCTCCTGGACAGCGTCCAATTGTTGCCTAGAAGGAGCAAGGTGAATTAGCTTCCAACCCAGGAATCCCCTTAGAGATGCAGGTGGAGTTTGCTTTGGGGTTTTCTTGTTTGTTTCTCTAACCAACACAAACCATTTCTACAGCACAAAACTTTGATACTGGCCTCTCTGAAGCAGACTAATGGAAAGTAGAACAACTTGGAAGGTGAAGATGCAGAGCCACTCCTAGAGCAAGGCACTGGAGATACTATTTTACTGCTACCATGAGTTGATACCACTATGCCACAGGGGTAGTCAATGACAGCAATGCAGAGCAAACTGTCAGCTCAGGGCAGCTGCTTCCTTTTCTCATTTTCTAAGCACCTGAGCTGGACCTGTTTTCCTCTTCCAGCCTCAACCCCCAAGTTGTCCTCAATATGATTGTACCAGCTCATTTGCCCTGGCACAGGGACCTCCCAGAAACCACAGCAGATTCAGATTCTGAGAAATCATGCCAGCGAAGCAAGCCCATCAGGGCACTAAGGGGTATCACACAAAGAAGGTCCCTTACTACTTCTTCTCCTCTTGTCCTCAGTCTTTTCTAACTGAAATTTAATATGAACAGGACCAGGCCAAAGAGATTTTGTGCTTACAGTGACTGGCACATTATAGACCCTCGCCAGGCTCTACTGGATGTTAGAAGGAAGTTCTTCACAGAGAGAGTGATTTGCCATTGGAATGGGCTGCCCAGGAAGGTGGTGGAGTCACCATCCCTGGAGGAGTTCAGGAAAAGAATGGATGGGGCACTTAGTGCCATGGTCGAGTTGACTGGATAGGGCTCAGTGATAGGTTGGACTGGATGATCTTGGAGGTCTCTTCCAACCTAGTTGATTCTACTCTATTCTACTGTAATAGAAACACAACAGACAAAGCAGAGAGAAAAATGGAGAACATAATATCTACAAAACACACCCCTCTCACTGGAAGCAACCTGTAGGTTGCTAATGATGGTCCCTAATGCAGCGGCTCTCTTTTGCTTATGTGTGTACAACAGCTAATAAAACAGCCTCTTGGGGAGAAGAAACTCATCATCTCCTGTTCCTCCATGCATACAAGACCTCATTTTTGTTTATCAGCTTAACAAAGATCCACAGCTGTGATCAGAAAATGAAAAGGGTGCCAAAGGCATATGCTTTGCTGTGCATTGGGTCTCCCATGACTGAGTGATCAGCTAGGCAAGGGGTGATGAGCTTGACAGCCTGCTTCTGTGACAGTCTACATTACCTGGGTGTACTTGGTCCATGACCAGAAGTTGTTTTTCAGCCACATCTGCACTGGGCTCTGGCAAAGCAGGCAGAGCCAAAGTCCTATGGAGCATGCTCAGATGTTGAGGTGCCAGAGCATGTCCAGAAAAAGGCAACAACGCTGGTGAAGGGTCTGGAGAACAGGTCTTGTGAGGAGCAGCTGAAGGGACCGGGGTTGTTTACAGTCTGGAAAAGAGAAGGCTGAGACAAGACCTGCCTCTCTACAGCTCCCTGAAAGGAGGTTGTAGTAATGTGGGTGCTGGTCTCTTCTCTCAAGAAACTAGTTATAAGACAAAATAAAGTTGCCTCAAGTTGCACCAAGAGAGGTTTAGATTGGATATTGGGAAGAAATTACTCTCTGAAAGAATGGTTCAACATTGGAACAGGCTGCCCAGGCAGGTGGTAAAGTCACCATCCTCAGAGGTGTTCAAAACCTTGGAGATATGGGACTTGAGGATGTAGTTTAGTGGTCAGGTTGTTGATGGTTGGATTTGATGGTCTTAGAGGTCTTTCCCAGCCTTGACAATTACATATGTCCATCTTAAGAGGCAGAGGTCAAACTCAAACTCTGCAAACAGTTTGAACCAGGGAGAACAACAGCAGCTTAAGTACCTCAACTGTGAGGCAGGTTTAGAGGAGGAAAGAAAATTCTGCACAGCACAAAGAGAGAAAAATAAGGTTGTAAAAGGTTTTACTGTGCATAAAGCATAATATCAAGTTAGTGATTATAGTCCAAACAGGCATCAATTCTATTTAAAACCTGGATTTTGTCTGTCTTTATATTTATTTGAAGATGATAGAATTGCATGGCCTGTTAAAATTTTATTTTCCTTGGATTTAAGTCAGGAGCTTTTGTATATACAACAGTCATGTATTGCTTGCAGTACCCCTTTGATAGACAAGTTTCAGGGAAATCTGTTTTGAAAACAGATTTAGTAGTAAAATCAGAAAGCATTTTTGAAGTGAATGCTTTTGTTATAAAAGGCATGACTTTTCTTAAGGAAACGTCTGCGGTAATGTAGGGAAATGCAATTGCAAAGTAAGGGGGAAAAGAAGAGATTATAGTGCATGCAATGAGAAAGAAAAGATCACTGCTCCAAATGCTCAATATATTCAGCACACTTCAAATTATTTCTGTTGCTTAGAGTATTAAAGCATGTTAAATTTCCACCTAGGGTTTTTTCCTCTATTTACTACTGTGTGGCAAGACTAAACTGTTTTTTTTTTTTTTAGTAGTTTTGTCAGTTTAGAATATTTTTATTCTGCTGGTGTTTAGTTTTTAAAGGAGATCAAGTTCTTTGTTAAGAGGGTGGTGGAACAATCAAGCAGGTTGCCTAGGGAAGTGATGGAGGCCCCACTCCTAAAGACATTCAAGATCAGACTTGATGTGAGTCTCTGCAGTCTGACGCAGTTGGGGGTTTCCCTGCTTATTGCAGGTGGCTCAGACTAGACCTTTAATGGTCCTTTTCAAGCTTGTGCATTCTATAGTTCTATGATTCCTGTGATATGGTTCACAGTGGCCCAATCCATGTCCTGCCCTGACTGGAGCACAAACGAAGTGAGAAGCACTGTGCCGAAACGCAATTCTCCTACAAGTTGTGTCAAGTTTCTGAGGTGTCCTACTATTAGAAGAGGAAAATTGCAGCTTTGACTGATGTGAATGCATGCAGTTATTTGAAATCCCACTGCCAAGAGCCACGCATGCCCTCTTTGTTCATCCTGTATGTTGTCAGCCCTCAATTTTGAGCCATCTGTTATTGCCTCCAAATTCCAAAGGGGTTTTACCAAAGACAGAATGCTCAAACTAAAAGTGAAAAGACAGCTGAAGAGTCCATAACCATGTATCTCCAAGATACCTGCCAAGCCTGAAAAGCCACCTTAATAAAATTCAGAAGGACAAGCAAGTTATAGGAGACTACTGAACCATAATATCTCTATTTTCACTAAATCACCTAAAAATAGACATTAAAAGCAACAAAGAAGAGTTCACCTCAACTGCACTTGTGGGAACACATAATTTGTATCAAAAAACTGCTATGTCCTTGACAATATGAAGATCAAAGTGTGGTCTTTAGCATCACACACGGTATCTTTAGCACGGTTCTGACATTACTTGCACTCAATAGAGGTGAGTTACTTCATCTGTACTTACTGCACACACTCACTAGCCCTCCTATCAAGCACATACTTCATATACTCAGTACTAACTCAGATCAAATGCTTTTCTCACAGAACTGTTAGATCTGGTGCCATAACTGGGCTACATAAATGACCCTGTGAACAAGCAGTTAAGAAGGACCAGAAATCACTGCTTCAAAACAAACTGTTCTGAAATATTAGAGATTCAGCCACTTCTTTTTAGTCTTTCAGCTACATTATAACGATTCAGGCTCACCTCAGGTTCAGGAGAGTGGGGTAAGTAAATTACTTCTAAGACAAGATGCTATTGTAACTTTGCAAGTCACCATCCCTGGAGGTGCTCAAAAAATGTATAGGCTTCAGGACATGGTTTGTTGGGCATACCGGTGCTGGGTTGTCAGATGAACTTGATGACCTTAGAGATCTTTTCCAACCTTAATGACTCTGGAAATAAAAATATCTGTTCCAGTTTTTCTTAAAGGATCTTTCCTTCTCAACTTAAACTAAGCAATGAAAATCAGACTACAGGATACTCAGCCTTTTTGCAGTACAAAGCTAAACTGCCATAGCTGGAAAACAGACAGAATCAAATTTGAACCCCAATTTCCCATTCCTTCCAATAAGCTCAGCTACAGAACATGTTACATGCAGGACATGACTGGATACAGGAGCCACACTCATCTGCTCTCACCTTCTCCCCATTCAAACACAAAAATGTTGTAAACCTCAAATTAGCTGCCTGTAAACCCTGTTATACTCCTAGTTTCCACAGAGATGTCTCTCAATCTCCCTTCCTGCTCTCCAATACTCAGCTCACCTTGAATCTCTCTTGCCAAGCTACTGTTACTGCAAAAGGAAAATACATATTTAAATCCCTCTCCTACTAATCAAATCTGAATAAATAAAAAGGCATCATTTAATCATTAGCCTGAACCAAGAATGACAGCAATACAGACACTGAGAAAGTCTAAGTAAATAATGTTATTTTCGTTTGGGTTTTTTTTGCCTCTCCAACTTAAGGGTGGCCATTAAACTCCACTTTTCTCTCCCATTTGAGAGTTAGATGGTAATCCCAACCACATGAAAATAAATTGTTTACTCTGTCTCCTCCTTCTCCATGCTCTCTGCATTTATGGTGGTTGTAACTTTGCTACTCACAAAGAGCGATGGAGAATGCAGTCCAAATGCAGTGAAGTCAGCATTAACTAATAAAAGCAAATCTCAACACTGAAGGGAAGAAAAAAAGTCACTAGCAAACTTAAAACCTGTCTGAAAAGAGCACAAAAATCCACTCCCCAGCAGCCCTGCACTACACTCAAAACCAAATCCCTCAAGGAATGCTCAACTTGGAGAAGAGGACGAGGCAAGAAACAAGGAGAAATAAGTGGGAGAATCTCTGTAGGCACATTCAGAGACATAATTTTTTTCTTATTAGCATAGTCACTGGGCAAGGCTATTTCCTCTGCATTTAAATATACAACCTTAACATCTTATTTCCTGTGGGTTTTAAATGTGCAATTTCTACCACAGCTTCCAAGTCATTAAACCAAAGACAAGCATCTGAGGGAAGAAAATTAAAAACTAGATAGAGGAAATATTTTAAGAGAACTAGATCAAGAAGATGCTTTACTTAAGACCCTTTCCAAAAGGAACAGAATAATTCAGCCAAGTTCAGCAATCCCAATGGCTACTGGAATGGGCGACCCAGGGAGGTGGTGGAGTCGTTGTCCCTGGAGCTGTTCAAGGCAGGATTGGACGTGGCACTTGGTGCCATGGTCTAGCCTTGAGCTCTGTGGTAATGGCTTGGACTTGATGACCTATGAGATCTCTTTCAACCTTGGTGATACTGTAATTTACTTTCTAAGTGAAAGAAAAATGGAAATTGTCCTTTCATTGTTTGTGTAGATATACCAGCATATTGCATTTTATTATTGACTGTACTGGGATGCTCTACTTGGACTCTGATATCCTTCTTTGGCAGGATAAGTCTTTTGAATCTACTAAAATCTCTAGAGACTGACTTAAAAAAAAAAAAAGGCAAGAAATAAAATAAACAAAATGCCATCAAATCAAGCTGTGCACTTTTAATTTATATATGCACATAAAAAAGGATCTCATGCATAATACCATTGTATACACACTAGCAAATTGAAGACTTTCAGCATTTATTTCTAATGATAAAAGAAACACACAAAAAAACTTTCTGGGTTTTTGTATATTTCCTTTGGAACCAGCAAAAAGAACATTTCTTGTCAAGGCAGTCCTTTTCACCAGCAAGTGCTGCTTCAGAAATACTTTGATTAATATTGTAGATGTATAGAATTTGATATTAACTGTGGTAAAATTCAAGGTAATAGGTTCCACTAAATTATCTGAAGAACATTAGTAGAGCAGTATTTATTTATGAGGCAGTAAAACAAGGTTAAAAGAGAAAAAAGCTCTCACTGAAAGTTCTGCTCTTTCAATGTTTCTGACAGATCCTTTTGAATCACAAAGTACTCAAACAGTTACACTCATTGAGTTTAAGGTCGTTAAAAAGTAGTTTAATCATTGAGTTGGAGAGCGTCCCACACAGCAGCCACCACCAGGGTGCTGGGGCACCCCAGACAGCTCTCCATGCTGCAAGGCAGCAGGGCCCGGCTCCAAAGGGGAGTGAAAGGCAGTAAAACATTAACAATACGCCACCACCAAGTCAACCCCAGGTCAGGTTTTGAAAATCATTCACTGCATTAATGCTTGCACACATGCAGACTGCTGGGGAAGCTTCCCTGGGAGGATGCAGGTACAGATGTCCGTTGTGGTCTGAAACCTAAGACATCGCCCAGAGCATGTGGGCATAAAGGCCAAGTACCCGAGGGTACAAAAAATTCCAGTACCTAAGGAAACACAACATGTTGCCATATTAAGCAAGTGCCTTCTTAAATTAAGATCATGTCAGAGAAGCAATGTGAAGTCATCTTCATGCTCTCCAGCAAGCTTAGTTGAACTGACCTCCTCCTGCCTGTGATTTGGAAAGAAGTGAGAGCGATAGAAACAGAACATCTATTATTAAGTTTAACAAAAACACATGAATGAACATAGCTGCAAGAGCCTCTTACTGCCTTAAAAGCAGAGACTGGGGACTTTTTACTGTTTTACTTTTATCTTTTTTAGGAGCTTTTTATGCCTGTGTAGGAAACTAAGGTAGGTTTGTTACTGTTAAAAAATAAAATAAATGCCACCATCCCCAAAAGCCACACACAGAGCCTAGAAAACAAAGACCTTTGCCACCCAGCCCAACAGGATGCCCTAAGTGAGTGCCAAGGGCAATGGAAGTACAGTAAAGTCCAAAGCATGAGGACAGAGATGGGTGACAACTGGTGTCCCTCAAGGGTCTGTACTGGGACCAGTGCAGGTCAACGTCACAGAATCATAGAACTTGATAACTGAACATTCATCCCTGATGTCGTTGAGGCAGGCATGAGGGCACCCTCAGCAAGATTGCAGATGACAACAAGCTGCAGAGTGCGGTTGATAAGACTGAAGGACAGGATGGATGCCATCCAGGGGGATCTGGGAAGACTGGAGATGTGGGCTCAGGACAATCTCGCTATATTCATTAAGGAAAAAAAAAAATGTCCTAGTGCAAGCCTCAATATCAGTCCAGGTCAGAGGACAATAAAGTTGAGAGTAGCCCTGCACAAAAGGGTTTGGGGGTACTGGTGGATAAGATGCTGGACACGAGCAGAGAGTGTGCACTTGCAGTCCAGAAGGTCAATGGCATCCTGGGCTGCACTGAGAAATGTGGCCAGCAGGTTGAGAGAGATCATACTGCTACTTTGCTCCACTCTGGTGAGACCTCACCTAGAGTATCATGTCCAGTTACAGGACCTTCAACACATACAAGATGTGGACCTGCCATAGCACATCCAGAGGAGGACCACAAAGATAATCAGAGGGTGGGAGCAGCTCTGCTATGAGGACAAACTGAGGGAGTTGAGGCTATTCAGCTTGGAGAAGAGAAGAAGGCTCTGGGGAGACCTTATAGCTACACTTCAGTGTCTGAAGAGGACTTAGAGGAAGGCTGGGGAGGGACAGTTTAGAAGGGCTTGCAGTGACAAGGAGCAATAGTTCAAAACTGGATCAGGGTAGATTTTGGTTGGACCTAAGTGGGGAAATACTAGAACATGTATGGTATAGTGGGGGCCTTGACTCTACAGACATTCAAGATCAGAAGTGATGCAGCTTTGAACAGCCTGATCTACTTGCAGGTGTCCCTAATATCTTGCAAGGGGGTTGGATAAGAAAGCCTTTGAGGGTCTCTTCCAACCCAATACAATCTGTGAATCACCCATCCTTGCCACTTCAGCTGCTGCAGCCACACAGCTAACTTTTTGCTGCTGGTGCTCTGACAGAGCTGCTGTGTTGACATTCTTTTCCATTCTTCTCCTTGCATTCCCTCTTCCTCCCACTCCCCACTGCATTTTGTGTAGTGTCCCTCTTGTTTGTTTCCACGAGCACAGCACAAGCGAGCACAGCCCATGTCGTCAATTAAACCCAAGTCAATTTGGAGAGAAGTACAGAAGGTTAATTAACTGCTAATGATTTTGGCATTTGTTTAGGTTAGTCCCTTAACTGAATTCATTGATGTGACAGTATATCAATATGCCATGATTTATAAAAGACACTTGAAATGCAAAAAGGTTGGCCATCCAACACAAAGAGTTGCACACTGAAAATACGTTCAGGTGTAATAAAACCTAAGAACATTCTCCGATTTAAAACATTCATTTCACACCTGAAACAACATATCAGAGGAGAATTGCTCCAAGAACCAAGCTTAACAGAGCCAAAGTATTTCCACTACTAGCAAAGTCTAAGTACTAAAGTTCCTAAATATGGATCCAGAAGCTTAGTGTCAGGCTGTCATCAAGAAAAGTGTGTCTAGTAGGTTGAGGGAGGTTTTCCTTCCTCTCTACTCTGTCCGAGGGAGACCATATCTGTAACACTGGCATGCACTTTTGGGCTTCCCAACTCAAGAGAGACAGGGAACTACTGGAGGCAGTCTAACAGAGAGCTACAAGGATGATTAAGGGACTTGAACACCTCTCCTGTGAAGAAAGGCTGAGAGACCTGAGGCTGTTTAGTCTTGAGAAGGCTGAGGGGAGGATGTTATTTATGTCTACAAATATCTAAAGGGTGGGTCTCTTTCCCACGGTGCCTACTATTAGGACAAGAAACAATGAGCATAAGCTGGAACACACAAAGTTCCACCTCAATACAAGAAACTTCTTTACTGCAAGGGTGCTGGAGCACTGGAACAGGCTGCCCAGAGAAGCTGTGGAGTCTCCTTCCCTAGAGACTTTCAAAACCTGTCTGGATGCATTCCTGTCTGTCCTGCCCTAGGTGATCTCACTTTTGCAGATGAGTTGGAATGGATCACCTCTGGAGATCTCTTCCAACCCCTAACATCCTATAGTCCTTTGATTTCCAAAGCCCTCTCTGAGACCATTTTGTGGCCTATCTTGATGAACTATGGGTCTTTTTCACAGCTGCAGATAACGCCGAGATTCAGAGACACGTCACCTTGATGCAGATACGAATGAAGCCTGCTGTAGGATGACTACAACTTAAGCTACAGCAGAGGCAGCACAACCCAGTAAATTTACTTCAAGTTAACTTCAGCTAAGAAATTAAAGCCAGCTGCAACAACAGCATGAGAGGATAAATAAATACATGATTCTCCACCACTCTGAGTCACGGGTCAATCTTGTAGGCTGAAGCACTCAAGCACAATCAGGTCAGGCTCCTCAGAAGCACAAGTACAAATCACAGCATGAGTCGAGGAAGCCACTTCTTCCTGCTGAGGTGGGAAGGCAAAGTGGCATGACTTGGATGAAAACGTGCACGCTAGCTTGGTGTAGCATTTAGGAGTTTGAATAAAAGCAAAAATTAAGATCTGTGGGTTTGTTTTTTTCCTCCCATAAAGGAACAGAGGTGCTTTCTTTGCAGCTTTGGACTTAGTACATGCACCTTCTAAGCGGAGATAAATAGGTAACATGCTGGTGGCTCAACACCACAGGGTGGAAGGAATCAGACCGCTGTTAACCTATGCACTAAAATCTCAATTAGGCTGTTGAACAAGAGCCTTTTGGGGTTCCAGCAGAAAGGGATGGTACATGTGAAACTCTCCTATGCTAAGGATCATACATAAAGAATACAGGAGGTAGGGAATCTCATCTACTTGACTGCAGATGTTTTTTCACTCTAATATTGCAACTCCATACAGTAACTCCTAAAGGCTCAACAGTGAATCATGAATCCTATACTCAGCATATTCAGAACAAACTCAGAAAACCTTGGCATATTTTCAGCAGGTAACCTGCAGTGCAAATGCAGAACTGAGGGTAAGAAAGAGCCCGAGATAGCAATCTGTGTTTATTGCAGTAATCCAGCAGACCTGAATAAAAGACAATTAAGCTAATAGTGAACTTTCACCCAAATCTGCTCTCCTCATTGCAAGCAGCCTGTGACCAAGACAAAGTGAAATGGAAGATAATGATAGGCAATCATTCAGGAACGCACTGTAAAAACCAGGGGAACACCATGTGGCTATGCTGCCATTCTAGATAGCACATACATTCCAAGACAGATGTATGTAAAGACCTGCAGATGCTTAACCAAAGTCCTGAATCAAGAGGTACAACAGATTGAAGATTAAGGACATATGTTGCTAGAAGAAGAGGGAGTTTTGCCTGGTGGAAAACATTTCAGTTAAAACACAGACATCAATTCCAGCCATTTCCAGTGAACTTCAGAGAAAGAAAAGTATTTACAGACCTTGCTGGTCATGCTACATATGACAGAAGCATCTAAGAAATACCATTCACAGAATAGTTTGGAACATTAAAGATCTTCTAGTTCAAACGCCTCCGTGATGGGCAGGGACACCTTTCACTAAAAGAGCTTGCTCAAAGCCTCATCCAACCCAGCCTTGAACACTTTCAGGGAGGGGGCACCCATGACCTCCCTGGTCAGCCTGTTTCAGTGTCTTGCCATTCCTATTTTAACAAATTTCTTTCTGACATGCAGCCTAAATCTCCTCTCCTCAAGCTACAATCTATTCCCTCTCATCTTATCCCAACAAGTCATTATAAAGTCCCTCCCCAAGTTTCTCAGAGCCCACTTCAGTACTGGAAGGCCACTGTAAGTTTTCTCTGGAGCCTTCGTTTCTCTAGGCTGAACATCCTCAATAACAGTAATGAAAAAAAAAGTCAATATGTAAAGCAAAGCCACTATCTTCCTTCCCACCACTTCATCAGGGCAAGAATCAAAGTCCAACATATTCCAAGCAAAACAGGTGCAAATAGAGCCTAGTGAAAGCCTGAGTTTTTTGTTTGTCAGAGGAAGGACCACAGACTTTTCTCTCAAAGCCCAAACAGACAGGCTACACTTGCTAAAAACTATCTGAATACCAATACTGACAAGCTTGCTTTTGCAGCATGAGAACAAAACCAGGAGGACTGAAGTACAGCTCTCACTTCTCCTAAGCTGCATGGCCTGTGCAACCCCCAAGAAAGTAAATTCACACATCAACCTTTTTCCTCCACCCAATCCAAAGTACTTGAATTGCTACTCTACATCGTAACACCAAATTAAAGATTGTTATTTACTGTGCCTTGTCAGGTAGCAGTAATATCCCAGAAATGATAGGTACCAGAAGACTTTACTACAAATCATGCTCTAAACAAGTCCTTATCAGCAGGAAGCTGCTGAAGTATGAGCACTGCACCCAAAGCAGTACCGTGAAGGGGCTAAACAGACACCAGTTCTCATTTTGTTCTGTCACATCCCAAGGAAGCTATCAGGAAGAGGAAAAAATTCATCTGCTTCTTTCACACTTCAGGTTTCTACCTGTCAGCTACAACAGCTTCAGTCTTGCTCCTGTGTTAAGAGTGGTATCATACTAAACATGTACCAACTGTGCTGCCACAGTCATTTCTGCCCCAGCTGTGAAAGCAAGCGGTGCTGGCTGCATGAACCACTCTACTAGGTGACCCTGAAAACAAGCAACACACCTGTTTAGACATCTTCAAAGCAAGAAGTAAAGCCTCTGAGGGACCACTGCCATATTCTGTTCTCATCATGCCCTAAACTCCCTCAGGTACACAAGGACTAAGGATCTCACAGCACTCTTCATGGAGAATGTGTTTTGGCTTGTTAGGTGAATGCATGAAGGTTCTGCAGATCTTTGCTTGAGACAATCAGTAACAGATTTTGCACAGACCCAGACCCACCCAGCATCTGAAGGTGCTACAGCTGAACTGGCTACAAAACATACTCCTTTCCTCCTTGGTGTCTCTGAACTCATAGCCACCTAAACCAGACCAAGTTCTGGCTGTTCCGTGACACCTCCCTTTGGGTTTGCAGCTCTTATTTCACTCTCATGCATCCTGCATGAGATGCAGAGAACCACAAATAATGTCTTGTTCCCTTCTGGGAATCACAAAATGGTAGGGACTGAGGAAGGTCATCAAGTACACCTCTGACTTATTTGCAATTTCTGTGGATTAGTGTTCATTAGGATTTCCCTGGCTTCTTCAGAAGTAGTTTAAAAATAGGGCAGAATATTTTAAAAGGAAATACTCCTTTTTCTGATATACGACAATAGCAGTGATAATGGGTGCAGAAAGGTTCAGGAGGGACCTGAACTGATAAGGTGACAGAAGTGAAGTGGAGAACTAGAAAACAAGCAGACTCACTCTAGAACAGCTGAATCACTGCTGCTAAACAAAGCTTCTTCTCAAAACTGGCTGATTATAATAATTCATAGACTCATAGAACGGCTTAGGTTGGAAGGGACTTTGAAAGATCCACTAGTTCCAACACCTTCCACTAAAGCAGGTTTCTCAAGATTGCATCCAACCTGGCCTTGAACACCTCCCAGGGAGGGGGCACCCATGATCTGTTCCAGTACCACACCACACTCATTCTCAAGAATTTATTCCTAATATCCAGGCTAAATCTCCCCCTTCTCACCCTTCTAAAAAGTCCCTCCCCAGATTTCTTGTAGGCTCTGAGGATGAAGAGGAGACTGGAACACCTGTCTGACAAGGAAAGACAGAGACACCACAGGCTGTTTATCCTAGAAAAGAGAAGACTTAAAGGAAATCTGATTTACGTTTGTAACTATCTGAAAGATGGGTATCAAGAACAGGGGACCAGTCTCTTTTCAGTGGTGTCCTGTGATAGGACAAGGGACAATGGATACCAACTGGCACACAGGAAGTTTCACCCAAATATTATGAGGGTGCTGGAGTCTTGGAGCAGGTTCTGCCCAGGTAAGTTGTGGAATCTCCTTCCCTGGTGACTTTCCAGACCCTTCTGGATGCATTCCTGTGTGACCCACCCTGAGTTATCCTGCTTTGGCAAGGTGCTTGGACTTGATCTTCAAAGGTTCCTTACAACCCCTACCATTCTATGATCTGTGAGCTGGATAAAAGACGGTGAAGTGTCAAAGATTTGGCTGTTATGGTTAACTAGTTACACCAAGACAATCTCATTATAGACAAGTTCAATCCCATGATAACATAACAGCATTTCAAGCTTTTGAGACACTTCACAGTGGAAGGTCTGTGGGAGCTCAACAAGATAAATGCAGCCTTGCTGTCCATTTGCTCTGGCTGCTTTTCAAATGCAGTGAATGCCTCCAGGCCCCTGTTTTAATCTTAGATCCAGCCTCTTTTCTGCAGACAGCCTTCTGCTCCTACTATTAAATACGTTTCTCTGTTTCCAAGGACAGGTAGCCTTTAAGATGCAAGCTTTTCAGCAGATTTCATCCATAGCTGACCTCATTTTTGTCCTTGAGGACAGAAGGTGTGGATGAAAATTTGGGGAGGATGTGAGGTTCCGTGTGAACTCGCAGGGACTAGTAACTTCTGCTTTTGTGCTCAGTACTGTGAGAAAACCACCCAAATCCTCAAAGACAGGCATTGTTGTCCACTGCAACTGCCGTAGAGACAGACACTGGCTTGAATACACTTTCCTGGTGTCACTGCTCACATTATCTACCCTTTACCCCACACCTTCCTTCTCTGACAATGTTCATAAGACATCAAAGAAACTGTCACATCTTCCTTAGATCTCAGCACTAGACAAAGCTGCTATGTATGCATCCAGTGCCAACACCTCTAAAGCACTCTATAAAAAGTCTCACTACTTTTCATCGAGCCTCTTTATCTTGACAACACTTATGCTCAGAAGATGACCACCAGTCTCCTTGTGTGCTGCTCCTGACATAAGGCAAAAGGGGAGTTACTCCAATATGTACAGTTTCAGGTAAGAAATTGGCCACTCATCTCCACTATGGTGGAACTGCAGCTTCCTTTGCATTTAACTCTTCATTGAGCACACTGCACATGCTGGTTGCTGTTCATGTATCATTACATCACTTTGGCTGGAAAAAAGAGCTTACTATCAAGTCCAACCAGTCCCTAACTCTACCAAACCTGGTGCTAAACCACATTCCTCAGCACATCTCTGTCTCTTTTAAAAGCCTCTAAAAAGGGAGATTCAGCTACCTCCCTGGACAGCCTGTTGCAGTCTTTGAGACCCCTTTCGGGGAAGAAGATTCTTCTCATATCTAATCTAAATCTTCCCCTGCTGCAACTCAAGGCCCTTTCTTCTTGTCCCATCACTTCATACTAGGGACAAGAGACCAACATCCACCTCACTACAATCTCTTTGAAGGAAGCTATAGAGAGCAATGAAGTCTCCTTTCAGCCTCCTTTTCCCCAGATTCCTTCAGTCACTTCTCAGCAGCCCTGTTCTCCACACTCTTAACTAGCTTTGTTGCCTTTGTCTGGACATGTTCGAAGTCCTTCATAGAGCAAGGGTGCCAAAAATTGAACCCAGAACTCAAGGTGTGGCCTCAGCAGTGCTCAATACAGGGAGACAATCACTTCCCTGTTCCTGCTGGTCACACTACTGGTGATCCAGGCCAGGATGCTGTTTGCCTTCTTCAACACCTGAACATATGCTGGCTCACTTTAAGTCAGCTGTCAATTGCAGGACTTGCTCTGCTGGGCAGTTCCAGCCACTCTTCCCCAAGCTTGCAGTATTCATGGGGCTGTTGTAAGCAAAATTTTATTTTAGCAATCAAGACGAGAGAATCTAGATAGAATACTGGAAACAGACATTAACAAAGAAATGCAGTGTCCCAGTTTGCTTAGATTTTGCCACTCTGTCTGTTTACACCATAAATATTCATATGTTGTCCCAACTAAAATTCAGTGCTTGGCACAAATGAGGAGGTTTGAATTGGTTTGATTATTCCTTATATCATTGGAGTTATTTTATTGTATAGCTGGGTAGCATTTAGCTAGTTATTTAGTGTCTAGCTGAAAAACTTGGGCTCTAGCTCTGGAAAAGAAAGGTTCTCCTTTTTGCTGCTGTAAGCTGCGTTGCATAGTCTTCCCACAGATGCTCCTGATGTTACTCTTTTTTATGCCATTCATAAAACAAGATCATATGGATGGCACCAATGATGAACCAGGTAACAAATTTAGTCTGCCCATACATTTAAATTAGGAAAGGGATGAAGAGATGTCTGCTCTTTTGCTTCTATTACAATAAGAACCTCCATACTTATAATCAACCAGGTTGGAAGAGACCTCCAAGATCATCCAGTGCAACCTACCAGCCAGCCCTATCCAGTCAACCAGACCATGGCACTAAGTGCCCCATCCAGGCTTTTCCTGAACACCTCCAGGGACAGTGACTCCACCACCTCCCTGAGCAGCCCATTCCAATGTCAATCTCTCTCTCTCTGTCAAGAACTTCCTCCTATCATCCATCCTATACCTTCCCTGGCACAACTTGAGACTGTGTCCCCTCATTCTGTTGCTGGTTGCTTGGGAGAAGAGACCAACCCCACCTGGCTACAACCTCCCTTCAGGCAGTTGTAGACAGCAATGAGGTCAACCCTGAGCCTCCTCTTTTCCAGGCTAGACAACCCCAGCTCCCTCAGCCTCTCCTCATAAGGTTTGTGTTCCAGTGTTTTGTGTTGCCTTTTGTTACACTAGAAACATCAAAAAAAATATTCTCACCCCTCTCTCCTGTGTTGTATTTGCTGTGGAGGTGACCATTTGAGTTAACACAACATCTGGGAGTCTGGGAGTCAGATATACTTTATCCTAGATGCATTAAACTTGCTTCCTACAATGATCAGACTGGCTGAGTCACTCAAACTAGCTGAGTTTCTATTAAATCTACCTACTCACTTATTCATTATTGGATTTTTATGTAGCTAGTTGTGATTTAGTCCTTTTGTACAGCCATTAAGATGTTTCCATGAAGAGTACGACATAAAGAGAAGCAATAGGATATTAGCACACTCCGCAACTTGTTCCATCAATCTTACATGCTCAAGATGAGTTTGGAAACTCCCATGAACTTTAATAGGCACTATGTACACAAATATCCACTGTGCTGCTGAGATATTTAGCCTCCTTAAACCCCAAAGGCATAAATCAGCTCCTTAAGCCTCAGGGAACTCAGTATTACTGCAATTAGTGGCATTTGTATTTCCTAGTCAGCTTTATGTAGATGGCCCACAAAAAACAAGGGTAGATAAAACCAGCTAGGAGTAGAGAGCTTTATCAATGTTAAGTAGACAGCCTGTAGACCCACTTTTGGCACAAAGTATATTAATTATGCCCAGCAAGGTGGTGGAGTCACCACCCCTGGAGGTGTTCAAGAAGCACTTAGATGTGGGGCTTCAGGATATCATTTATATAGTCATGGCAGTTGGGATACCTTTGGACTTGAAGATCTTAGAAGCTTTTCCAACCTTAACGATTTTATGAATGAAAGTTCTGACTTCCTGCATATTAAGCACCAGTTTCTGAGGTCTGCTTTCTCTCGTGCTTTGTTGGGTTTGGTGGTGTTTGCCTTTGAGACATGAGGAACCCTCAAAACTCAATGACATTAGTGAAGAATTACTAAGGTGTTTTGCAATGCTACCAGAAGTTGTATGTTTATGGTGATACAGCTAAGCAGCTAACCAAATGAGGTAAGACCAGGACAGCAGAGATGATGCTCTGCCAGCCATTTCAGTTGCTACAACAGGCAGAAAGAATTCATCTTAGTCCTTCTTGCACTGCTACACTTTGCTCTATTTAGTAGATATACAACTTCCTTCTCCTCCTTCAAATCTTTCCTTTGGAATCACAGAAGGTCAGGAGCCAGAAGGCATCCCGAAAAGTCATCCAGTCCAACCCCCCCTGACAGAGCAGGATCACCTATACCAGATCACGCAGGAATGCATGCAGGTGGGTCTTGAATATCTCCAGAGAGGGAGACTCCATAACCTCCCTGGGCAGCCTGTTCCACTGTTCTGTCACCCTCACAGGGAAAAAAAAACTCTCTCATGCTTACATGGGAGTTCCTGTGCCTCAATTTCCACCCATTGCCCCTTGTTCTGTCACTGGGCCTGGCACCAGCTTCTTGGCACTCATCCTTTACATATTTGTAGACATAAATGAGGTCACCTCTCAGTCTCCTCCTCTCCAAGCTAAAGAGCCTCAGCTCCCTCAGTCTCTCCTCATAAGGAAGATGTTCCATTCCATCTCCTTCATGGCTCTGCACTGGACTCTTTCAAGCAGATCCCTGCCCTTCTTGAACTGAGATACTTATTTCAAAGCATTTAGTCATTGAAGATTTATGTCTGCTGATAACACTTAACATACCTACACTATTCACTTTTGTACATAAAGTGTAGGTAAGCTAAGTACCCTTCCAACCCAAGCAATTCTATGAATCTAAGAATCTCCTCCAATGGTTCAGAAATGTTTCTAATACTAAGTGCCACATACCACCTTTTTGAGACCTAGTAAGCTAACAGTTTGAATCACATCATCAGCTACTCATTGCTTAATTCTGGCCTCATTGCTGCCTGGCTTACATCACTGTGTCAGGAAAAGGTGGGCACATTAAAGAGATTATTCTCTTCTCAGCCTTTTTAAAGAAGAAAAGCTCCCTCAATAGCTGCAGCTTTATTACTGCACACATACTGGTGTATGATACCTGTTAGCGACGTGCAGCTCTTCCAACCCCATAGGAATCAAGTACCCTTTAGAGGTTACATTTTCAGCTGTAGCTGCCTTCAATAGATTCAAAACCTCAACAGTGGAGCAAAATCTATTATCATTTTAAGTGGAGAAGTCTCACGGTGGAGACTGAAGGAAGGAAAAGGAAAGATAAAAGCTCTTTCTGAGCTTGGCTGCCAGCAAAGTCAGGGTAAAGAGTGGTATACAGCATTAGCAATGCAAAACACTCAACTCCAGAAGTCACTTCCCTCACTGATCTGCACTTAGCAATCATCAGAAATCATCCTAGGGAGCATTCTACTCATTCAGTGCCTCACCTGAGATCTACAGCCTGATGGGATGGCTCTTAAAAGCAGAGTGAACTAGTGAAGAGTGATTTTCTGCTACTCTTGGTTTTGTTATGTGAATTTTTATATGAGAATGCACAAAGCCTTGTTCATTCAAAGCAAGAGTATTAGGAAACCCAGGCAGATTTCCACTCCCTTTTGCTCTGCTGCTCTGAGGGGTCCAGGTAAGCACAACAGCTTGCTTTTGCCCTCTGATGGCACACAGACAGGTTCAACCGAATTCAGCCACCGAGTGGAAGTGGCAGAACACTTAAAATAATAGAGGACCATGAAACTGAGCCAACAGGTGCTAAAAAAGAGTCTCCTCAGTGTCACTCCTGTGAGCAATAACAAATTTTAAGGCATGTCCCATCAAAAGGCCATCAAAGGAGCCATCTCTTATGCACAGAATCATATTATGCTGGCTTGATTTTTATATATCCAGCTATTAATAAATGTTTGAACAGGGTTCTTCAGATATCACACAAGTACTCCTCTCTTTCAGAGCCTAATGATTCCTGGAATCTCACCTGGATCCCCAGAAGAAAATTTCTTCTTCAGGAAAAATCAGAGACACAGCCAGGTTGGAAAAGATTCCCAGGATCACCAAGTCCAACCTAGAACCCTACTCTACAAGATTCACCTTAAACCATACCCCGAAGCACCACATCCAAATGACCTTTAAACACATCCAGGGTTAAACAACTCAACCACTCCATTCCCTGACCACTTTCTCCATGCATAACTCTCTCCTAACATCCAATCTAAACCTACCCAGTCTCAGTTTAAGGCCAGTGGGATGAGATTAAACAAGGCCAAGTGCAGGGTTCTACACTTGGGCCACAATAACCCCAAGCAGCACTACAGGCTGGGGACAGAGTGGCTGGAGAATGCTGCTTGAAAAGACTGAGACAAACAGCAAACACCTCCCATACTTTCTGCTATGCTTTCTAGGTGGCTCCCTAGTGGAAGAAAATAAAACAAAACATTTCTTCTAAGATTTCACAGGTACTAAAACAAATAATAATAAAATTGATAAAGAGAACAGTAAACTCCTAAGAAGGCACACTCAGTTTCAGTTAAAATACATAAGCACAACAGTGTCCACCATAGCAAAGTATTTCCTGTGCTGGGACTGATCTCAGCCCTCTATCCTTTGTGCCTGGGCTAGTTTGAGCCTAGCTGGGATACTTTAGTGAGAGGAATTAGATGATAGGCTGTGAAAAGGAAACAATGGTGATGTCTACTGCACTCATAGGCTTGCTGAGATGTACAAGAACAAGAATACAAACATAGATAACAGAGTTGCTCTTGGGCACTGGCTGTATGCACTTCTCCCTCTAATCTGCTGTCTGTGTGACTAATCTGTCTGCTTCCTAACCCCCCTAGATGATTCTCCAAACTCACCTTGAACATAAGGCAAAGTCTGAGATAAGGCAGAGGGGTGGAAAGGAGGTGGAAGGGTGGTTGGGAGCCTCTCATGGGGACTGGTTTCTGGGAGGGCTGTTGTGTTTCTGTATTTTACCTTTTTAACTTGTGTGTTTCTGTCTATAGCTGTATAGATTGTAAATATCTGCTTGTATATTGTGCTAAACTGTAAATATAAAGCTTCATCCCAATTTCTAGGCTTGGCTGACTCCAGTCTGGGTGATTTCTTAAGTGTGGGGGAGCAGGGAACACCCAAACCATCACAGTGCCTTAACTGTAATGCTCACTTTTGTTCATAGACCTGAAACAAGAAGTAGTAATTCAGCAGGGTTATCACCACTTGGTTTGGTAGGGGTTTTTTGTACTACCAGTTTCAGTTTTGTTAAGGGAGCCATCTGCACCATGGAGGAGAAGACTGACACTGTACAATAACATGCAACAGCATCTAAAAGCCTACATTATTGTGCTCAATTATATTATTTTGTCCTACCTTCCATTATGATGATCTGCTACGGATTTTAATTATTTCCAGCAGCCACTAATGAGGTCAGAGACCGTTAAAAAAAAAAAAAATTAGTGTATACATGACTCAGAAAAAGATGGGTTCAGGATTAGAAAGGTTTTAAACAGGAGCTTTCCACTCCACCTCTGAAGCCTCCTCCTTTTTCTTCCACAAGAGAACATGACCGTAATTGTTTGAGTTTTTTTCCTTGCCATTAGTCAGGTTACACAAAACTTTGTTATTAAAAGCTATTATTTTCTGCTTTTTCACTAACAGCAATGCTTCTTGGTAGCTTGACAGAAATAAAAAAAATAGAAAAGCAATTCCTTTCTTCTGCCATGCTTGCCACTTGCACTTAGCACACATTGATTTTTGTATCCCATCTTTTTAAAGGAGTGTCGGCCACCACAGCTCAGTTTTGTTCACTTGCATCAATACTAGTGTCAACGTGCATCACAGCTGAGAAACAAAAATGAAATAGAGGGGGGTGGCTGGTAGTTGGCTAGAGGAGAGGGGTGGGGAAATGGCAACCACACAACACTTGTCTTGAGTAACAAACACTCCAGAATTTCTATTGTGGCTGGCTATCTTAGATTCTGCATGAAGCAGGTTTTCTGGTGCCCAGCAGAAATCTTGCACTAGAATTTCACTGAGAAGCAAGGTCAGGAACTAGCAGAAACACCACTCTCAACTAGCCACCTACACTCACAACTAGCCACCTATACTCACAACACTCACTGTGAAAGCATGGACTGTGGTGCCCAGCAGGAATCTTGCACTAGAATTTCACTGAGAAGTCAGGAACTAGCACAAACACCACTCTCAACTAGCCACCTACACTCACAAAGCCTACTGTGAAAGCATGGACTGTGGTGCCCAGCAGGAATCTTGCACTAGAATTTCACTGAGAAGCAAGGTCAGGAAGTAGCAGAAACATCACTCTCAATTAGCTACCTATACTGACAAAGCCCACTGTGAAAGCATGGACTGTGGTGCAGTCAAAAGGAGGTTGTAGTTAATGCTTTGCTCTGTGACCAGAAAAATCCAATCTTTTTCTGCTGACCCTGACAGCACTATTTCTGGACAGACAGTTTTGTGAGGAGATGTTTTAATTTTCTTTAATGGATATATACCATAACACATTAATTACCCTCTACCCCCCCCCAAAATATCCTTGCTGCAAGGCTACTTCTAATTTTGCACTGGTATCAGCTATGGAAAAGGCCCTGTAAATAACTCAGCTAAGCTCCTTCACAGCCTGCTCATCAGCTTGATTTCACTTCAGCCTGTCCCAGACTGCAACTTTTATCTCTTATTTGACTCTTTTAATGTATTGCCTAGTGATTTTTCACTACTAAAATTTTATTTTCAGCAGTAAGCAACCATTAGCCAAAACACAAATTGTACCTAAATTATGAGCATTTCCAGGTTGGAGGAGCTTAACACCATTAAAAAAGAAGCATCTTGCAATCCTTGTGCTACAGGTAAATTTCACTCCCTTGCTTATTTGCTGATAGTTTAAACCTAGATGTGTGGAAATCTTCTGTGATTGTAAGATGCTTAGTAATAGAAATTACTTGGACCCACCAAAGAAGCACTTTAAAAGGCTTCTCAGCAAAAGACTACCACATATGGCTAGGACAAGGAGTATAGAGAGAAAATCATGCTGCTCTGCTACAATACCATCCTCTGAGTAAATATAGATGGAAACTGCACATCTCTGTCCATTGAAATATATTGCATCCTGGCCTGGATCAGAATAGTGTGGCCAACAGGACCAGGGCAGTGAATGTCTCCATACATTCAGTATTGATGAGACATACCTTGAGTATTTGATTCAGTTTTGGGCCTTCACTACAACATTGGGGTGCTGCAGTGTGCCCAGAGAAGCGCAACAAAGCTGGTGAAGGGTCAGAAGAACAGGTCTGATAAGAGGCTGAGGGAACAGAGATTGCTTAGCCTAAAGAGAAGAAAAGGAAACCTTCTCACTGTCTACAACTCTCTGAAAGAAGGTTGTAGTGATGTGTGTGTTGATCACAGCATATTAGGAGTTGGAAAGGACCCAAGGAGATCATCAAGTCCAACCCCCCTGCCAGAGCAAGACAATCCTATCTAACACAGATCACAGCGGAACACATCCATACAGGCCTTGAAAGGCTCCAGAGAAGGAGATTCCACAACCTCTCTGGGGAGCCTATTCCAGTGCTCTGGGTCCCATACAGTAAAGAAGTTCCCCCTTGTGTTGAGGTGGAACCTCTTTTGCTGCAACTTACACCCATTGCTCCTTGTCCTATCTCATGGAGCAAGTGAAAAAAAGCCTGTTTCCCCTCTCCTGGCCGATCTTCAGACACTTATAAACATTTATCAAAACCCCTCTAAATCTTCTCTTCTCCAGACTAAAATGCCTGAAGTCCCTCAGCCTCTCCTCATAAGCCATGCCCTTCAGTCCCCTAAATCATCCTTGTAGCCCTCCGCTGGACCCTCTCCAGCAGATCCCTGTCCCTCTTAAACTGGGGAGCCAAAAACTGAACACAGTATTCATGACAGAGATGTTTCAAAAAGGCAGAAATGTTGTGTTGAGGGGCACAGTTTAACACCAGAGTCTACATGCACTTCCTTCATCATGGAGGTAAGGCAGAAAACACAACTGTGAATAATTACAGTTGTAATAATACTGCAACAAGATCAGTACATGCCTACATTTAGCCCATACCAGGGCCAAACTCTAACAGTTGCTCTATCACCCAATGACATCTCCCCAGCAAAGAAGGATATCAGGATAAGAAGACAAAACTTATGAACTGAAATGAAAACAGATTTAACCAAATGGTCACAACCACCAACATAAAGTATCTAAAATTATACTCAACCTGGTGCAGTAGCCACAATGTCTGTGAAGATAGTCCTTGAAAGAGCCACAACAAGAAGTTCAAACAAGAGTTTCTGCCTCTTCTGCAAACTTCCCCCTTTATGTCGAATCTGATGCTGATAGGCTGAGACACAGCTGGAGCCAACTCAGGTCAGCTGTGCTAGCTGGCTCATGGGTCTGCAAGCCCCTGATTGGCTTGGGATTCTGTAGCAGCAAAAGCCCACAAAGCCAAGCGTGTCCTGGGCTGCAGCAAGAGCAGCATGGCAAGGGAGGGGAGTCTACCCCTTTACTCTGCTCTCGTCAAACCCCACCTGGAGTACTGTGCACAGTTCTGTAGCCCTCAACACAGGAAAGACATGGAACTGTTACAGTGAATCCAGAGGAGGCCACAAAGATGCTCAGAGGGCTGCAGCAGCTCTGCTATGAGGACAGGCTATAAGAGTGGGGGCTTTTCAGTCTGAAGAAAAGAAGGCATCAAGGAGACTTTGTAGTGGCCTTCTGTATCTCAAGGGTATCCATACAGGTGGGCTGGGGAGGGACTATATACAAGGTCTTGTGTGACAGGATGAGGAGTAATGGGTTTAAACTGGAAGAGGGGAGATTTAAACTGGATTTTAGGAGGTAGTTCTTTACAGTGAGGGTAGTGAGACACTGGCACAGGTTGCCCAGGGAGGCTGTGGCTGCTCCCTCCCTGGAGGTGTTCAAGTTCAGGTTGGATGAGGCTTTGAGTGACCTGTTCCAGCAGGAGGTGTCCCTCCCTATGGCGAGGGGTTGGAACTGGATGAGCTTTGAGGTCCCTTCCAACCTAAACCATCCTATGAGTCTATACTACAAAAGCCCAGTCTGTCCACTCATGATTTCCCTTTGGGAAACATGTTTATTTTTGGAAACAAAAGGGTGTTTATTTCCAGAGACTGTAAGCATTACCTTAAAGCTAGAACTAAAACATGCACCCATTGCAATAAATACTCTTCATGCTGACAAAGTAATTTAGAAGCTAGTAGCTCATTGAAAAACTGCCTACCTTCCTGGTAAGTCCACTAAAATATGAATCACATATTGTTCTCCAATTATCAACTAAGATAGGAGGTTCTGACCTTAAAGCAGAAATCACAGCCAGCCCTGGTGTAGGCATCCCGTGGTCACTTGATCGTGATACCAATTTGAGAGTAAATTCTTGGTGAAGGCAAGGTTCTCCCAGGGAAAGCCTGAAATATCCAGGTATTAGCTACTGACGGAGCAGGTGTGAAGGAAAAGGTGAGTCTGTGTGAGAAAAGCTGTATTGTCAGAAACCAGGCTGAGAGCAAGTAGGGGATGTTGTAAAATGGATGCTATGGGCATGCCACTATGCACCAGAAGGCGACCAGAAAAAAAAAATCAAACAGGTTCAGAAGGATTTAGGAGACTAAAGGCTGAAATCTGTCTGCAGAACCTGCTTTATTCTGCCTAAGTGGACCTACATACTTCTGCACAGCAATCATAGAACCAACTAGGTTTGAAGAGACCTCCAAGATCATCCAGACCAACCTATCACCAAATCAGAGGGACAAGACAGAAGACTACTCAGAAGAGTGAGTTGGGTCAGGACATTAGCAAGCCAGCTTCTAGAGGTACCTCTCCTGTTAACTGTGAAGTTAAATGCAAGTACCCTAAATCAAATGGTGTTGAGAAGTACTATTTTCAAGAACAGCTGGATCAGTGCTGTAGCAGCAACGAGCTTCCTGACTGCCATCATCACCAACGATCCTCCTGCAACACAGAAGGGATAGCTCAAAAATCCCACACGACAGGAACTACAATAGGACGTTGGAAAAGCCAAAGGGAATCACACTTGTGTTTAGTCTGCCTATGCAGTGCCAAGGCTGGATCAGCAACAAAAACATTTACTTATTAGGAAAAGAATTCAAACCAGAATAAGGTTATTTTCACCCAACTTCTTTTTCTTTTTTTTACCAGAGCCATTTTATCACAGGTAGTCCAAGGGGGATGGAGGAGGCCCCATCCCTGGAGCAATTCAAGCACAGGCTTTATGGGTCTCTGAGTAATCTGAACTAGTTGGGGTTGTCCCTGCCTACTACTGGAGGGCTGGACTGAATGACCTCTAGAGTTTCCTTCAACTCTATTCTATGATTCTAATCTGTATGTCATGGTTTGAGATGGGCATCTTTAAGGAAACCATAGAGTTCCTTAAGGTTCTCCAGAAGGGGATGGATAGGTCCAGGAGCTGGACACCTGAAAGTGTAATCTTTTGTTATTTCATCCCATAATGCCTGTATCTCTATAAAAACAAGCATTCCTGATGGTTCCCTTTTCTCCCTCTGTCCTGCTCCCCAGCTGGAGCCTTTGTCTGGTAGCATGGGGGAGTATCTTAGGCCTGTTTGCCCTGACTCATTTTTTCTGTGCCATTTTGGCCTGTTTAGGTCTAATGCCAGGGAGGAAATTGAGGGGGGAGGGAGTGTTGGTGTGTGGCGGAGTGGCAACAAGCTCTGGGGTTTTGGTCTTGGTCTGGTTGGAGAGAGGTTTGGAGAAGGTTTTGGTTTGATGGGATTTTGTACCATTCTGCATTGTAGTTTGTAGCTATTAACAGCCCCTTCCATTTAATCTTCCAGTATATTCTGTATTTTTATCCAATCTGGTGGGGGGTGTCTTTCTTTAATTGCTTTGAAAGTCATTTTAGAGCCTGTCTTTTCCCACTGCCCATTAACCAAAGACACTATGATTCTGTCCTATGTAGCCTACAGCCTTGAGGAACAGGATTGTTTGCCTTTACGTACCAAAGGCCCTTTCACCTCACACCAAAGGTTTGCTACATGTGAAAACACTGAACACGGTACTTGAGGTACTACTTCTACAGAAGAGAGGGGAAGAATGACATCAGTGCAGCACTAGAACCAGCTGGAAAAAAAACTTACTTATAGGATCACAGCATCCCTGCAAGCCAGTTTAACAAACCAACCCAAAGCTCCTCTTTAAAAGATACTCCCCTGTCAAAAAGTAAAAGTTTTTCTCCTTCACACAACAGTTGATACTGACATTGGATTATTCCTTCCCTCTCCAGACATCATGTTCCCTCGCTGGCAAACTTCCATCTCTCTGTAAGGGGCAGCTTCCAGCATTTTCAACACATCTTCTCCTAAACTGCTTTTATTAAGCCATCTGCCTCAGGGATAAAGAAAACCTCCCAGTGCCTCCTCCCTTCCCCCAGAAGGTGTGTCACTAGTTGCTACTACAGAATTAACCGGTAGAGAAGAAATCAGCTAGCCCTAACCCTCTTAGCAAGGTAATTTAGCCTCCTACAGACCCAATTCCTATTGATGTCTCATGTCACAAACTTGTGCTGACGGCAAAATAGGGGACCTCAGAGGCCCCTTGAGCACATAGGATCTGTTTGGTAGGCCAAAGTAGATTTCAGAGCATTTAACCCAGACTGCTCAGGCTCCACTCGTCTCAATAAAACTGCAGAGAGAAGTTCTAGCACTGCCTCTCTCCTCCTCCATTCAAGGCAGCTGATGTTTCCCTGCTGTTCAGCATTCTTGATCCAGGGAGCTGATGCTTCCCTACTGTTCAAAACTCTCCAGGATCCAGCTGTCCTTTCAGCACTACTTTTGGACTGCCTTCTGTAAATTGCTAGGTGCTTGTTTATTCAAAACACTCAGCAGCTCTCTAAGCCTGCCTTTACAACAAGCTGCCAGCTTGCCTCTCTCTTCAGCTGATTCCCATTATCTGGGCTCCCCGTCATCTGAATATATTTAGTCTCACCCAAGTAGTTTTGATTATCAGGATTCTACTACAGTCTAATTAGTGACATTTTTATTACTAATTTGTCACTCAGACACTTTCAGTCACATTAAAAAATCCTGCCAGCCTCTCTGAAATTGCTGTGTGCTTGCAGTCTTTTTCTTTCCACACAAGATCAGCTAAGCATTTTTATTTTGCTGGATCCTTGGGAGACTTTTAAAGAAACACAGGAAAATAGTCTCAAGTAGAAGGTGACTTTTGAGCATCACAAAGAGGATCCAGCTCAAAGAATTGATGTATGGTATTTCACCTCGTAGACAATGCTTTGACTACCACTGAAAAGGACACAAAAAACACTCAGAAACTTTTATGTCCTTTACTTTTTGTCTCTAAAGATAGGGAAGTAGCTGAATCAGAACAGTATGACACTTCCTAATACTTAAATTAGAAGTCAGTGGTGGCTCTGTGGTAGGTCCCAGTATAGAATCACAGAGTCACAGAATGTTAGGGGTTGGAAGGGACCACTGAAGCTTACTGAGCCCAACCTGCCCTGCCAAAGCAGGATCACCTAGGGAAGGTTGGCAGGGGTTAGAAGGGATTTCTAGAGATCATTCAGTCCAACACCCCAGATCACCTAGGGCAGGTCACACAGGAATGCATCCAGACAAGTCTGGAAAATCTCCAGAGGAGGAGTCTCCACAAGCTCTCTGGGCAGCTGACTCCAGGGCTCCAGCACCCTCACAGTAAAGAAGTCTTTCCTCTGTTGAAGTGGAGCTTCCTGTGTTCCACTTTGTATCCATTACCCCTTGTCCTACCACAGGACACAACTGAAAAGAGCCTGCCACCTTCTTCTTGACACCCACCCTTCAGATATTTGTAAACATTCACAAGATCCCCTCTCAGTCTTCTCCAGCCTAAACAGCCCCAGGTCTCTCAGCCTTTCCTCATCAGACAGATGTTCCAGTCCTTACATAATTCTCCCAGTAGTCCTACATTTGTGGGTGGCTGTGCCATGTAAGCCTCTGAGGAACATCAAGAGTGTGGCAAAAATAAGGAGAGGTGAGGCTGGACTTAGTGAAAGTCTGCCAGACTCCACCTGGAACTCAGCCTCATCCACTTGGACAGACATCAGAACAATGCTGTGAGGAAAAGCTCTTTTGAGGGTGCCAGAACACTGCAATGGGCTGCCCAGAGAAGCTGTGGAGTCTCTGTATCTGGAGACTTTCAAAAACCACCTGGATGTGATCCTGTGCAACCAGATCTAAGTGACCTTTCTTTAGCAGGGGGATTGGACTAAATGGTCACCAGAGTTCTCACCATTCTATGCTTCTGTGTGGGTCACTCTCTTGATCTCTTCACAGTACGTCCATTCTTTCTAATGAATGGAAGATAGTTTGCTTCCCTGTGTCCTGAAAATAAATGCATTGTCAAGACTGACCAAACCCAGGCTGTATCACTCCACCTGCCTTCCCCAAGCTCTGAATTTCAGAGTTATCAATCCCCCAGGTTTAAAGCCAAGGTGTAAGCCTTCAAAACAGCACATGCTGGTGAAGTGAGGTGATTTCTAGAGACACAGGGACTTTGTCTACAGACAAAGATGGTATTTAAAATCACTAATCCAATATTACCCTTTCTTGAAACAAAATCTGTCCTGGATTTCAGAATGCAGTCATAGATCCCTCACAAAGAGTTAATGAACAATGGTAATGTTCATCTTCTAGGCACAAGCAGCATGTTTTATAACTGTTAATTACAAAGATAGCTGCTATTATAAATAGTTCTGAAGCAATCCATTAACCAGATGGCTTTCAGCAAATCAGAATTTATCACTCTTTTATGAGCTACTTAGAAAAATGTGGCTCTCAGATAAAGAATGTAAACCAGCTGAAGCAGTTGTCCATATCTGTTTACCATGATAACACCTGCAAGGGGTGGGAAGGCAGGAAATGTCAGGTCATCCTATGCATAAATCACTCCCTTCTTGTCCTGGGAAATGGCAACCCTTGCTCAGACTTCTGCACTGGTGTGCAATGAGGTCTATTAGCAAGGGCAGTGAAGGCAGCAGAGGGCAACACTTCTCCTTTCTGAAACTCTGACCCAAGTCAAGGAAGCAGTTCCTGTTGACATGAGTAGGATCATGACTTCTGTCTTAAGTGTCTATGGCTGCACATAGAAGAGAATGATATAAAAATCTGAGTGTCTTGGTATCATCCTTGAGTTTATTATTTGTTGCTTCCTAGTGGAGCTACTGAAAAGCATTAAGATACTGAGGGAGACAATTGTCATTTATTTGCAGCCCAAGACATCAGTGTTTGTCACATTTCTAAAGATTTTATGTTGGAGATTTTGGCAAGGGATGTGTGGCAGCCTGTGCTTTCAGCAGCCAAGCTCTGCCCAGGAGCCTAGGAAAGGGTTAACTCCCAAACATGTCAATAAAATCCACTTCCCAAGTCTCACAGACTAAATAATATCGGTGGGCAATGAACTGGAATTCACACTCATTTGGAACTTTAATAGATTAAACTCCAGCCGAAATTTGGCAGATGAAGAAAAAAAAAAAAAAAGCTGAGATTGGCTTCTAACGTTTGGGACTCGTTTATTGCAGTTGTGCAAAGAATACTCATCCAAGGAAGGCATTACTTGGGAAGAGTTGATCTTTGGGGTTTGTCTGCCTCAGCTTTTTCGTTAAAGCCTTGTTGGTTTGTGATTTATTCCCCTGCTCAAAGTGACATCCAGAACGGTATGCCAGCTCATCACCCACAGGACAGCAGTCTGAGAAAACAATCACTGAGCCAAGCTTTAATGAATCACAGAATTAACCAGGTTGGAAAAGACCTCTGAGATCATTGAGTCCAACCTATCACCTAACCCTTCTAATTAACTAAACCATGGCACTAAGTACCTCATACAGCCTCCTTTTAAACACCTCCAGGGAAGGTGACTCCACCACCTCGGTGAGCAGCCCATGATGTCACAGAAAAGCTAACTGATGTGTTTGAACAACCAGAGATCAAAGGATCACAGGATTACAGAACTGCAGGGGTTAGAAGGGATCTCTGAGGATCATCTAGTCCAATGCCCTTGCTAAAGCAGGATCACCTGGAGCAAACCACCCAGCAACATGTCCAGGCAGGTTATGAAAGCCTCCAGTGATGGTATAACCTTTCTTGGCAGGCTGGTCCAGTGGCCCCATACCCTCAAAGCGAAGAATGTTTTCCTTATGTTTACATGGAACCTCCTGTGTTCCAGTTTGTGACCATAAAAGATTTATCCACCTTAACTCACTAAACATTAATATAACACACAAGAAAACCACGACGAGAGCATTCAGTTTGCATTGCAACACAGACACACACAAACGTCATGGCCAATTAAAGCTTTTGGCCTCTTGCCTTACAGTACCCCAAATCACCGTCTCAGTCTCAAACCCACAAATTATGATGAGTTTGAACAGTTCTCAACAGCTGCCACAAACAAAAAGATACCTTGGTCAGTAAGCAGTAAGTCACTTTTTAGCACATCAGGATGTTTTTTCCAACTTTGATTTGCAAGTAAGGAAAGGGGGGTTTGGGAATCTGGATTAGACAGATGTACTTTCACATGATTTTTCAAAGACCCTTAGGTGATCAAACATACCAATTTTTAAATGGCACATCTTCTCCAGCCTACTTTGAAAAAAAACAACAACATTCCTTATGCTTATTCATGCTTGGGTATATCACCACTTCAATATTTCTCTCAGAATGTTCAAATACATACTCTCCCTAAAAACCACATACTCTACCACATACTCTCCCTAAAAACACTCTCTACCACATACTCTCCCTAAAAACACACTGTGTCAATCTTCCCACTCAGCTTCTCTCTTAGCTGCTTCTAGTATGGATGAAGAATGCCTTTTTCTAAACAAAACAAATCCCTGCTACAGCCTGTGATGGTTTGGGTGTTCCCCCCCCACTTTGGAAAATCATCCAGACTAGACTCAGCAGCTCTGGAAATTGAATGAAGCTTTATATTTACATCTTAGCACAAGATATAAGCAGATACTTACAATATATACAGTTATAGACAGAAACATACAAGTTAAAAGGTAACACAGAAACACAACAGCCCTCTCAGAAACCTGAGTCCCAGGAGGGGCTCTCAACCACTCTTCACCTTCCTCCCACCCCTCTACCTTACCCAAGACTTTGGCTTATGCTCAAGTTAGCCTGGAGGGTCAGCCAGGGGGAGTTAGGAAGCAGATGGATTGATCACACAGATGGCAAGTTAGGTTAGAGAGACAGGTTCAGCTCAAAGCCCAAGCAGCAACCGAATGTCTTACGTATGTTTGGATTCTTACTCATATACATCTCAGCAAACCTATGAGTGAAGTAAACATCACCACTGTTTACTTTTCACAGCCTGTAATCTAGTTCTCCTCAAAACATTGCAGCTAGCTTGAAACTAGCACACAGCCCTACCAACAGACTCAAGTAACACTCTGGAAAAACTCAGCTGTTCTAATATGAGTAAATGAATGGCTGCTTTTCTGCCCCTGGTGAATCTAGGGACAATTTGGTTGTTCCAGCACCATACTTCAAATAGTGAGTTGGAAAGTATCTCAGAAATGATTTAATATTCATGTCAACACAGTACAGGTTGCTAAGAACATGTATGCTTGAAACTTAATTGTGGTGCCAGATACTCCTTTCCACTCTTTCCTGCAGTGGAAATGGAAACATTCAACTCTTCAGAAAGATCACAGACAGGAGATGTATTTGCAGGATGATTTCAAACAGAATCCTGATTCTGGTTAGTGGCTCCCCTACAGAAAATGAGCTATGATGCGAGAACCAGAAACATCTCTAGATGAGAGAAAACTCCTAGAATTATGTGGCTAGGCAATCACTCAGCCATGCTTGGACAAGAGAGGAAAAATTCTTCCACAGAGACATCAGAGAAGGACTGTGCCTTAATGCAAACCTGTCTGCATCCCACTTTCATATATCCTGCTTTTTTGAGATTCCCTGAGGCAAAGCAAATAGCTGCTAAGTGATAGCAGAAAAAGTAAGCTCTACAGCTCCCAAGGGAGCAGGGACCAAAGTGACTTCTGACCTCTGCACACAGAGGAAAAGTGAAAAGGAGAAAATTGCTTGGCTTCTCAAACTGAAGCTCAAAAATATTCAGCCTGTATCAGAGTGGTTTTATCTCTAACCAGAGCACCATTCTTCACCATTCTCTGTAATTCTGAAAACTTCAGCATGAAATCACCAAACCCTCTAATATTCACTGTCTACAGGGGTGACACATCTGAACATCTACCTCCCATCTGAACACCCGCAATGGTCTTGCAATCTCAGTAAGAAAGAAAGAACATACAAACAAGTTCCCTTTTTACAGACTCAGCAACTGTGTCTGTGAAGGAAGAAAAACACTTTGTTAAACTCAAGTCCCTTTAAAACCCACACTAATTCCCAGGAAATAGTGATATTCTTCTTTTATAATACAGAGATGGGTAAAGTACCACAAATAAACTAGAAATATGAAGATTAGCAGGCTTGCAAACAGCCTCAAACCACTCCAAACAAAATCTTCTCTAGTTCCTTCATAGCAGTGTGCTCAGCTTGCAGGCAGTGATTGTGCCATTCTTCTGGAGCCAGGAATGAATTGGATACTTCTTTACTATAGTCAAGCACAACACAAACTGTAAATCAAATTTGTTGCCTTGAAGTGTCTTCAAGATTGTGTTTCTCAGCCTTTTATGGATAGAGAGATGGGTTATCAACTACAGCATCCTGCTCCACCTTGATAAAGAAGTGGCCTCGACAGTGTGATGCTACTGCATCAGTGGGGACAAAGGTTTGTTGTGCAGTTATTCATGTTACACTGAAGCAGCCCCAGAAGGGATCAGACAGCAGCTTTCCAAATGAAATCAGAATAAAAACTGCTAAGACTTGCAGCAAACTTGAACAAATTGTGCACACTTTTAGATTTAATACCTAAATGAGAACAACAGCAGCAGGCACTTGCAATATAAGAAGAGCCTCTTTCAGTAAAGATTTATGATGCTAATGACACACTAGAGCCTGCCCATTGTCCTGCACATTTTGAAGACAGATATTGCATATGTAGATTTAAATTGCCACAGCTGAAGAAGGGGTCACAAACAAAACTTAACACATTGAACTGCGTCAGCCAAATTGGTAGGGCAATTATTCTTTCAGCCCTTTCTTAGACATTTTTGCACAGTCAGTTCTGCTGCCAAAGTGCTTCCAGAAGGTGAATACAGAAGATATCAAGCACTATAATCACTGGAAGAAATATGGCTGATGCATTAATGCTCACTCAGAACCCCTAGATCTAAAGGAAAAGCAGTAAAATCAAATGCACGATTTAGAAGAAAACTTAAATACTAAACGGGTCCTAAATTCACTGAGGAAAGCAGACTTCACAAATCACTGCCAAGAGCATTAAACAATTTCCCTCCCAGACAAAAGGTCAACTTTAGATACCTTGTTAATATGTATCTGGGTTTCACAAAGTTCTGATGAGAGTGTTGCTCTATGACAAAGCTGCATAGGCCTACAAATAAAAGAGGTGATGAAGGAAAATGACAACCAAGGTAAGTTCAAAATTAGATGCTAGAGTTGCAGTTGCTGTGGTCTCAACCTCATTGCCCTTCCCCTGCTGCTAAATAGAAAAGGAATGTTAGAGATGGCTAGTGGGAAAGGCTTGATGTAGATAGCAGATAAAAGACAAATAACACTAAGACTAAACAAAGTGAATTAACTAGGTAGCAGCTGCCACAGAAATCACCTGCCTCTTCTCTTTGCAGCGAGCTGGCCAAGGAAACAGAAGAGAAAAAGAATCAGAGAGTATCAGGCTGGAAAGGACCTTAAAGATCATCTGGCCAAGGAAGCAGAGGAGGAAACAGAATTACAGAACAGAATCACAGCATATCAAGTTGGAGGGGACCTCAAGGATCATCTGGTCCAACCTCTCTTGGGAAAAGCATAGTCTAGAAATACTTTGAAATACAAAAGCAACAGAAAAAGAAAGTCTTCTGAAATCAGACAAGGACTACTGCAGAAAGTGGCATTTCATATATTTAAAAGTAGGTTTATTTCCTCTTCTTGCACTTTTGAGTTACTCTCACTGACTCATTCATAGAGTCACAGAATTGTAGGGCTGGAAAGGACCCCAAAGATCATCTAGTTCCAACCCCTCTGCATTGGGCAGGGACACTTCACACTAGATCAGGTTGCTCAAAGCCCCATCTAACCTGCCCTTAAAGACCTCCAGGGATGGGGCTTCTACCACCTCCCTGGGCAACCTGTTCCAGTGTCTCACCACCCTGATGGTGAAGAACTTCTTCCTAACATCCAATGTGAATCTACCCACTTCTAGTTTTGCTCCATCCCCCCTAGTCCTAGCACTACCTGACATCCTAAACAGTCCCTCACCAGCTTTCCTATAGCCCCGCTTCAGATACCAGAAGGCCACAACAAGGCTTTAAGCTTCCTGAATTAGCCCAGAAGTGGAAAACACATAGATAGATAGATAGATAGATAGATATAAATACTGTATGTCCTATGTGAGTTTAAAACCAAGTCAAAAGATGTCTGAAGGAGCAGTTCCCAATGTTGCCATCACATCCAAGTTCAGCACACTCCTGCTTCAATGCTATCAGTGGGCCACCATCATTGTGACTGTTAGTGGCACAGTAAGCATGAGAATCACCCATCTTCATCCTATCACCAGCCATTAGGGATTCACATCTGCGCTGCTATTCATCCCTCCCCACCTCCTCCAGTTTAGGTACCTAGCAGATACATCTATATTTCTGTAGATAGCCAGAGGACAACTCATCTATCTGTCCACTGATTAGGAAGAAAACACTGACACAAAGCTAAGAAACTCCAGCTAAATATCCCAGGTTAGGTGAGATGTAACTGCGGTACCCAGTGAACTAATACTGAAGCAAAATAAGAAGTGCAACTTTAAGCATTGCCATTGTGACATTTAGTGGACATTTGCTTTCTCATCCACCCTCTCAGACTTTGTCTCTTCAAGAAGCAGCTGGAAAGACAGATGCACCAATAAAAGGAGACTGGATTTTGACAAGCAGTTGCAGGCATCACTATCTTTCATAGGTGAGGGGCTAATTTTTATTGAGGAAAAACTTCTTTGCTCTGAGTGTGCTGGAGCTCTCAAGCAGACTGCCCACATAGGTGGTGGAGTCTCCTCTGGAGAGATTCCAAATGCATTTGGACACTGTGATCCCAGGCAACCTGCTGGGGGTGACCCTGATCTAGCTGGGAGGGGGTTGGACTAGATGGTCTCCAGAGCTCACTTCTAACCCCTACCATGCTGGGATTCCCAGAAAGCTGTCTTTGACGCAAGTCCATAAATCATTTCAGACTCTATATGGTATGTTGTTTGGCAGGCTATTTAGCCAATTACCCACTAAAAAACCAAATCATCTAATAATCTCTCTATGCTGTCTTAAAAAAATGTAAATGCAAATGCTATTTTTAGCAACATGTTTCATGTAATGCCAAAATCTAACAAAACAGCCAACCTGTACCAAAGAGCAGAGATAATGAGCAGAGGAGAAAAGTTAACTAATTCTTCCTGTGCAGGAATTTAAAGTTCAATTTTCATACTTGACAATATGGGTGAGCACAAGGCAGTATGTAAATCATCTGGAGGAGAAAGGCAGCAATCCAACTTCCATATTCTCAAATTCCTCATCTCCCCTCAGGCACTGAATACAGGGAAGGGTGCACACTCCATCAGGCAAGTAACCAAGAAATACTAACATAGTCTTAACTAATTACACAACATTTAAACCGGTTGCTGGCTGAGTTACTCATTAATGATAAGAAAGTAATCAAAACTTTTAAATCTAAAGGCTAGGAACATAGCAAGCAACATAACAAAGTAAATTAAAGAGAGGAGGTCCATGTTTAAAAGAACCACTGGACCCAGATTAATGGTGAGGTGTTTGCACCAGTAAAAATATAGCAAGTTATGTGTCCTAGAGCAGCCCTGGAGTAAGAGAAAAGGCAAGACTCTAACACAATGGTTTGCTCCAAAGGCCATTGCACAATGAGAAGATCCTGACACCAGCAACCCTAGGTAACATTCACCTTTTACAAGACACTGCATCTTCACTCTCCTAGAGGATTCATGCTAAGGCTCTAGCTATGAAAATATTACTTTTGCCCTGCAGTGACTCCCACAGAAACAATCCATTTAAACACTTGTGTGCAATTGCAGGCAGTGAAAATCCAAGTGTTCCTTTTATGGCATTAAGAACCTGCCCTTTTCTCTCTCAGGTCTTACTCACACATTTATCCCTGCCCACTCGCTTCATGGTCCCCAGGACCATTTCTCTTGTTGAATCACTAACAAAATGAGCTATTAGTCACTTTCCTTCCTTTTCTTTTCTTTCTTTTCTTCCTTCTTTTTCTTCCTTTATTTTCTTCCTTTCTTTCTTTCTTCCTTCCTCTTCTTTCTTCCTCTTCCTTTTTCTTCCTTCCTTTCTCTTCTTTCTTCCTCTTCCTTTTTCTTCCTCCTTCCTCTCTCTCTTTCTTCTTTTTCTTCTTTCCTTCCTTTCTATTCTTTCTTCCTTTTTCTTCCTTCCTTTCTCTTCTTTCTTCCTCTTCCTTTTTCTTCCTTCCTTCCTCTCTCTCTTTCTTTCTTCTTTTTCTTCTTTCCTTCCTTTCTCTTCTTTCTTCCTTTTTCTTCCTTTTTCTTCCTTCCTTTCTTCCTTCCTTTCTCTCCTTCTTTCCTTCTTTTTTTTTTTTTTTTTTAATCTGTTGCCTTATGCTTCCCTTTTTCACTTTCTGCTTGGGGTGCTCTAAAGCACCATCCCGACAATATTTTCCAAAGCTCTTTCATTCAAGTGCCCTCTGGGAAACATCAGGGTAAGCAGATATATAGTACAATGTTATCAATAGCTCCTATATAGCAAATCTTGTGACAATAGAACTCCCCTAATGGGATTTGCATCCCAGCTCCATAGAAAAAAAGCACTCTAATAACCTGCCTTTTTTTTTTCCTCTTGTGCTGTAATCATCTGTTGTGCTTTTCATTAGTACTTCAAAGTAATTCTGTATTGTTCTGTTACTCTGAACTTCAGCTCACTGGGGTTTAGCTTTCCAAAGCACCACAGAGGGGGATCTTAATTACTCTTTTTTTTTTCTCTTCATTTTTTCAAACAAAATCTCAAATCCATTAAACAAACAACAATTCCTTTTAGATCTCAGGATTTTCTGTTGCTGGATTTGGCAAATAAAACACACTCAGCCTTATGTCTCAAATTTTATCTGACGCCCCCATTCTGTCATAGCTACCTCTATGGAGAGGAACCTCAGATGTGCAAAAGGGTTGGAAGATCAGTTCTGTTCCCAGCTTTGAAGAGTAGATCTTACTGATTTTAGTGAAACATCCACACATCTAGGCTACCTTCTACAGAACCCTGATTCTGAACAAAAAAGGCACCAACAACACCCATGTCACAAAGGGGAAGATTTTACTATTTCTCTAGAGTTGTAGGTTTAAAGAAGACAAACATAAACTTCCAGTTCACCACTGAAAAAGTGGTAGAGGTCAAGCTTGTAACACTGAGTTATGGACAAATCTTGGTCTAGAAAAAACTATTTTTCAAAATCCCTGCTAGTGCATGTCCTAAGAGTCAGGCATTACTTCATTTCCAAGATTAAAGCATGCTGCTAGGCAGCCCTAATCAAGGCCAGATTTTCTTCTTCCTCAAGTATATCATAGACTCTCTGACCTCAAGAATCACTGCATTTCCTAACCCCAAAATCCTAGCATGGTTTGGGTTGGAAGGGGTCTTAAAGATCACCTAGTTCCTGCCATGGGCACGGACACTGTTTACTAGATCAGGCTGCTTAAAGCCCCATCCATCCTGTACTCAAATACTTCCAGGCAGAGGATCCACAATTTCACTGAGTCTTCCTTTCTCCCCTTTTTAAAAATATGGGTTATGCTTCCATTTTCCAATTAGTGGGAACTCCACTGGGCTGCTGTAACATCTCAAATATGATGGATAGTGGCTTAGCAACTCCATCTGCCAGTTTCCTCAGGAGCCACAGATGCATTTCATCAGATCCCATAGCCTTGTACACCTGCAGGTTCCTTAGATGGTCTCAAGCCTGTTCTTCTACACCAGACAGTTCTTTATTCTGCTTTTACCTTCTACAACTTGGGCATTGCTGCTGGTGTGCTTGCTGGTGAAGACGGAGGCAAAAGAAGTCATTGAGTACCTTAGCACCAACACTCTCCTAACCTTTTCCCTAGTCTTACTTTTATAACCAATGTACCTGCAGAAGCTTTTATTCTTGCCCTTGATGTCCCTGGCCAGATTTAATTCCATTACAGCTTCAGCTTTCCTAACCTGATCCTGGCAACTAGGACAATTTCTCTGTATTCTTTCCAGGATGCCTGTCGTGGCTTTCACTCTCTCTTCTGGATAGGGCTGGGTGACAGGTTGGACTGGATGATCCTGGAGGTCTCTTCCAACCTAGTTGATTCTATTCTAGCAGTCAGTTTCTATTCTATTCTAGGCTTCCTTTTTTTGTGTGTTTGAAACAACTTGTATCTTGAAATAACTTAGTATCTTGAAATAGCTTCACTCAGACTCCCATAGTTGGAGGACATTAACTCACTGCATGCAATCCACCAACGGGCACACCCCCAGAAGAAACCGCTGTTTAAAGCTAAATTGAGTGGCACAGAAGAGCAAATTCAAGTGACTAAATACAAGCTAGAAATTACATTCCTAGTTTGATTCAAATGTGGGAAAATGAACTTCATTGTTGACTTATCAGGAGCCTAATATTACTCAGGGGAGAACAGAGGAGCTTGGCTGAGGCCAGCTGTAAGAGTTACTGCTAGTCTGGATGCCTGCTGGAAAGTGCAATAAAGCACACAGTCCATGTGACATCCCAATCACCATTTTTATGAACATTTTCCTATTTATTAATAGTAGCTGCTCTAAATTCACTCAGGTTTTATGCCAGCTGCCAATTCTGGGTCTAGTACAAATTTGAGATATATTGAACTAAGTCCAGCTAGAAATGAAAATAAAAGGTGAGAGAAAAAAGCCCACCATATGCCAACAAGGCAAGTTCATTGCTTGCCTTCAGGTAAGACGACAAGAGAATGGCTCTACACACCAATAACTCCAAAACTGGGGGTCAGTTTGACCACTAAAGGTATCAATCATGGAGAAAAAACAATGGCACCAGAGAGAGGCAGGTGATTTTCCTCCTGTTATTAAATGACAATACCCTTCTCTTAGGGTAACAGAATAGTAGGGGTTGGAAGGGACCTCTAGAAATCATGAAGTCCAAACGCCATGCCAGAGCAGGATCACCTAGGGCAAGCCACACACAAATGCACACAAGGTCTTTGAAGTCTCCAGAAATGGAGACTGCACAACGTCTCTAGGCAACCTGTTGAGTTCTCCAGCATCCTTACAGTAAATAAATTTCTCTTCATGTTGAGGTAGAATTTCCAGTGTGTCAGTTTGTATCCAATGCCCTCTGTCTTATCACAGGACACCACTTAGAAGAGACTGGCACCTTCTTGACACTCACTCTTCAGATATTTATAGACTTTAAATAAGATCCCCTCAGACGTCTCCTCTCAAGACTCAACACCCCCAGTCTGCTCAGTCTTTCTTCACAGGAGAGATGTTCAAATCCTCTAAACATCCTCATAGCCTCGTTTGGATACTCTCCAGTAGTTCTCTGATTCTCCTGAACTGCAGAGCTCGAAACTGGATACAATATTCCAGGTGTGGTCTCACCAGGGCAGAGCAAAGAGGCTGGCCACACTTTTCTTGATACACCCCAGGATACCATTTTCTCTCCTCTGTGACATTCAAACTGTTCCAACTCATCTGTTTCACTTCCCCCAGTACATCTGCCTGAGCTCTGCATCACCACTTGTATGTATACCTTATTTACTTTTATACACAGCTTTTGGACCTCAACAGAAGACATTCAAGATATCAATCACCAATTATACTGCAGACAAAAGCATATGGAACATAAAATGCAAGGGAGCGTGTGGCATTCGAAGGCAGATGACTGAAATTCAGGATACAAATTAACACCTTTCTTTACTTGACTACTCAGGAAGAGGAAATGTTCTGTAATTCACAATCACCTCTAATGCTAACAAGCCATTCATTAGCAGCATTTTCACCAACCATAAGCTGACCTCGACAGCAAAGTTGCCTCAAATTGAAGACACTGTTTAAAATTCAATAACCACTTTGATTGTCATAAAATGGGTCTTGATAAAGACTGAAACTCGAAACAACTCCATTTTCAGATAAGCAATCACAACTGACGTAGTGTAGGCAAATGTTGTTTACATGAGGACACCTAAGACAGGTAGGACTGAATTACTACACTGATGCAGCAGAAAGCTTCCTGCTACCCCTTTATGAGGAAAGGCTGAGGGAGCTGAGTCTCTTTAGCTCGGAGAAGGGGAGACTGAGGGGTGACCTCATTCATGTTTATAAATAGGAGAAGGGTGAGTGTCAGGAGGATGGAGACAGATGCTTTTTTTGTGATGCCCAATGACAAGAGTCAATGGGTGCAAGCTGCAGCATAGGAGCCTCCACAAGGACATAAGGAAAAACTTTTTCACAATGAGGGTGAGAAAACACTGGAATAAGCTGCCCAAAGAGATTGTGAAGTCTCCTTCTCTGGAGGCATTCAAACCCCATCTAGATGTGTTCCTTTGTGACCTACTCTAGATGATCCTGTTTTGGCAAGGGATTGGACTACATGACCTTCTGTGATTCCATCATATTGACCCTGCCCCAAAATAAACTATCTAGGGTGAGCAACATTCATATTTTTTTGAATCCCTGCATGCTCATGATCTAAAAAATGTCACAAAATAAAATAAAATACACAAGGAGAGAGATGAAATACTGGAACAGGTTGTCCAGCGATGTGGTTGAGGCTCTGTCCCTGGAGATATTCAAGATCAGACTAGATGTGGCCCTGGGCAGCCTAATGTAGTTGGAGATGTGCCTGCTGGCTGTTGCAGCAGGGGACAAGATGGCCTTTTAGAATCATAGAATCAACCAGGTTGGAAGAGGCCTTCGGGATCATCCAGTCCAACCTATCACCCAGCCCTGTCCAATCAACTAGACCATGGCACTGTGAATCTGTGAAATGCCTATACACTCTGGGCACAGAGAAGTGGCTGGTAGGGAAGCATAATGAGGAGATATAGCTAGACCTCAAAGTCCTTCACTGAAAGGAATGGTCCGGGAAAGTAACTATTTAGAAAAGTATTCCTGAAAGACAGACATTTTCACACCTGATCTCTACCCTGCTCTGATTTGCAACCATTGCCCCCCATTCTGTGGCTACACACCCTTCTAAACAGTGCTCACCAGCATTCCTTCAGGTCCTTCTGAGACACTGCAATGCCACCAAGGACATTTGGTAGTATGACTGGCTAATATTCAAAGTAGTTCAGCATGTTCTATTTGATTGAGAGATTTTGCAGAACAGCTTTATTTGTGGGAAAAGATCACAATCCTTTTGAGAAAGGCTCAGTGGCTAATGTATCATGAACGTGCTAAGAACTGAAAAATACCCAGGGACATGTTTTCTTACCTTAAAGCACAACTTTGAGAGTTTTCCTCTTCAGCCAAGCAGAACTGCATTAACCAATACTTCAATTCTGCATCTACATTTACCAGCAAACCCACGGATATAAGAATATCCAGCCAGGGGTCAAACACAACCTATCACAATCTATCTTTCTCCAGAAGCAAATTCGGAGATGCCATTTAACAGCAAACCTGCCATTCCCAGAAATACTGCACTGATGGGAGCTCCATCAGATCACTACCATTTTACTGGTAGTGCCATTTTACTCTGTTACAGTAATAATCTTATTTGTCAGAGCATAACCTCTTGCTCTTTACAACTGTCACTATCAACACTTAAGAACAGAAAATACTCTACAGTGCATGCTACGATCAAGCAAGGACACAAGGACAATTCTGGATCATCAAAGCTTGTAAGGGCAGCTTTTTCAGAATCAAGAAACAATTCCCAGATCTTGAACTTGAGACAATTTTACAGAGGTGGCTTCTTAGCACCGCAAAACTTCTGCCTCTTTCCTGGTACCTCTCTACGGAGACATCAAAAAGCAGAAGCATGTGCAACTGCTACACACTGCTAAAACTCTTGGCATGAGTAAATCTTTGAATTTCTGATTAAAGAGATTTTGAAGAGCAAAACGAAAATATCAGGAACTTTCATTTACTCTCTGTGAAGCCCCTTCTGGTTTCGCCCACTGAATGCTGAGAATGTAGATTTAAATGGGATATCAGAAAGAAATTCTTAACAGTGAGGGTGGTGAGACACTGGCACAGGTTGCCACAGGTTGTGGATGACTCCTCCCTAGAGGTGTTCAAGGCCAGGCTGGATGAGGTCTTGAGCAACATGGTCTAGAGGAAGGTATCCCTGCCTGTGACAGGCGATTGGAACTAGGTGATGTTTAAGATCCCTTCCGATCCAAACCCTTCTATGAATGTAGGGACAGTAGCAGAGTTTCAACTCACAGCCACTTCTGTTAAAGATGCATTTCCATTCAAAAACACTTGCAAATTAGGGCTTTTTTTCACTAGCTGTTTTTCTTTGTTAAACAGGTTTCAAAATAAAGCTAGAAACACTGATGGCCCACAAGAAGGCATTTAGGATGTGTGACAGGGTTACTAAGTTAGAGTCACACTGGATCCAGTCTTCCTTATAGGAACCTCCCAGACACAAAAATGTGCAGTTCTGAGAAAGCAGGGCCCTGGCTCTTCCACATTTTCCACAACTGGAATATGGATTTCATTAACACTCTATGACTCTACCTAACACTAAGGGAACATGTCCTAGATTAGTTTACTATAGTAATAAATACAATAGATGAAAAATCATGGTAGTCTTTAGCCTACCTCACTGCCTCACTTTGGTCATTCTGTATGGTAAGAGTGGTAAAAGCTGTCCCCTGGTGAATAAATCATACAATCACAGAATGTTAGGGGTTGGATAGGACCTCTAGAGATCATCAAGTCCAATCCCCTGCCAAAGCAAGATCACCTAAGACAGGTCACACAGGAATGCAACCAGGTAGGTTTTGAAAGTCTCTAGAAAAGGCTCCACAACCTCTCTGCGCAGCTCCACGACTCCATCATCCCCATAGTAAAGAAGTTTCTCCTTATGCTAAGGTGGAACTTCCTGTGTTCCAGATTGTATCCATTGTTCCTTGCCCTATCACTGGGCCCCACTGCAAAGAGCCTGGCACCTTCATTTGACACCCACCCTTCAGATATTTATAGATGTTAATAAGATCCCCTCCCAGACTTCTCAAGTCTGAACAACCTCAGTTCTCTCAGTCTTTTTTCACAGAAAAGATGTTAAACTCCCTTCATCATCTTCACAGCTTTCCATTGGACTCTATCCAGTAGTTACCTGCCTTTCTTGATTTCTCTGGAATTCTGAGGAGCCCAGAACTGGACACAGTATTCCAGGTGTGGTCACACCAGGGCAGAGTTAAGGGGGAAGAGAACCTCCCTGGACCTGCAGGACACACTTTTATTGATGCACCCCAGGACACATTGCTGGATAATTTGATGTCCACTAGGACTCCAAGGTCTTTCTCCACGAAGCTGCTTTCCAGCAAGACAAGCCTTATTCTCTGCTGGTGCCTGGTGTTACTCCTCCCTGTCTGCAGGACTCTGCACCCGTCCTAATTGAATTTCATGAGGTTTCCCTTCGCCCAGCTTTCCAGTCTGTGCAGATCTCATTGGATGGCAGCATGGCCTTCCAGTGTAATCAGATTTCAGTGTCCTTCACAAAGCACAAGGAAGGAAGTTTATGCAAACTTGTGAGGACTGAAATAGTTCTTTTCAAAGTATGTCAGTAAAAATAGATTCCATGCAAGTCTGTAATAAGACAAAGGCTAATTAGCTGCAACCATTTTTTCTTGAGGTCAAAAGGAGTTACACCTGGGATGCTTTTAGCTCAGAATAGTCACACTTATCAATGTGAGTTTTTTTTCTTCAAACTCAGGACATATCACATCACACCTTCATTTTCACTTGACACTCAAGTGACAGGGCTAATGAAACAAGTTACTTTGTTAGGACATAACTAATTGAAAACACCACCTATGTTTTGGCATAACACCCAAGACAGTTGTAACTTAGACTAAGTCACTCAAGATTTTATCTGGAGGGGTCTTTTTGTTTGTGGGGTTTTATGGTTGTTTGTTTGTGTTGGTTTTTTTTTTTTTTATTTCTTCTTCTGCATTTTTCTCTCCTTTTTCCTCTTTTTCCTTCCAGCCTGTGTAGCTGGCAATATTCTGTGGATCAATGGCTCTGTTGTTTCTTTCTCATCCCTCCTTTATGAGATCTCATGCTGGTTGGCAAGCACTGTTTCTAAGGATGTTTCTGTCAGAACTTCTTTCATTTCATGTACCAAAACCCTCAGGTTCTCCTAGTCATGCAACAGCCTCTGCTGAGCCTCCTTCAGAAGCAGGATCCAGACAGCACAAGACTGCTAACACCTACAAGGACTGTTGGTCAGCTGTTGCCAAAATCTGTATTCACCGAGGTTTACTGATGCTGAGGTGTTTTGAAGAAAAAACCTTTCAGGTTCACTTTGTCACCACCTTCCTCTGTCATTTTACTTTGACAGAAAATATCCACCTATTTCTGGAAGACAACTGCCAGCAAAAGTCTCCTTAGCATAAGCAGAACTTTTGCTCCCAGCTCTCTCAGACTCTTTCAAAAAACAATTCACAGCGCCAACTTTTAACACAGTTATGCTTAAAGGATGGGAACCCACTGAGCCAGTCTCAAGCAAGACAGTCTGTGGTCTGCTTGATTTTACTCAGCTTATCTCAACCTTTCACTGAAGCACTACAGTTAAGAGCCCATTAGTGCTACATTAAGAAGCACTCCATGCCCAAATGGTGCCCTGCACAGGTTTGATTGCAAGATGATGACTTAATACTCCAAAGGACAGACAAGAGAAGTTTGATGAACAGAGTACAGAATGAAAAACAACACATGCAAGGTACTACAATACACTATCTACATGTCTGGTATGCTGTCTGTTCTTTAACTTCAACCCTGAAAACACAGGAAAGGTGAGACAAAGAAATAAGATCTAAATATTTACTCGTATCCCCTATGTTACTTAATACAGAATCAAAAATTATAGAGAATCGGATCTATAAAATAACCCTGACAACCCTTCTGCTGAGCATTTTGTGCTAGTTTGAGCCTAGCTAGCATGTTTTGGTGAGAAGAACTAGATGATAGGCTGTAAAATGAAAACAATGGTGAGGTCTACTTCCCTCACAGTCTTGCTGGGATGTGTAAAGAAGAAAGACAAAACAAAGATTACTTCACTTGCTTCT
>WAAF01012296.1:353404-497451 GCA_013400475.1 Tricholaema leucomelas | reverse complement strand
TTTCTAAAAGTGTGGGGGGGCGGAGAACACCCAAACCATCACACATTTCTAGCTGCTATTGAAGGAGAGACTGGATGGGGTATACTACTCATTCAGATGCTTTAATTTATCCTCTGCAAGTCTCTTGCTTCTTTTCTCACTCCTCTGCCCGTACAGGTGAATAATCATAGAATTATAGCATGGTTTAGGTTGGAAATGACCTCAAAGATCATCCAGTTCCAATCCCCTGCTGTAGGCAGGGACACCTGCACTGGAACAGGTCGCTCAAGGCCTCATCCAACCTGACCTTGAACAACTCCAGGGAGAGGACATCCACAACCTCCCTGGGCAACCTGTGCCAGTGTCTCACCACCCTCACTGGAAAGAACCCTTTCCTAATATCTAGTTTGAATCTCCCCTCTGCCAGTTTAATACCATTCCTCCTCATCCTGTCATTACAAGACCTTGTCAGTAGTCCCTCCTTAGCCTTCCTGCGGGCCCCCTTCAGATACTGGAAGGCCACTATGAAGTCTCCTCGATGCCTCCTCTCCAGGCTGAAGAGCTCCAACTCTCATGGCTTGTCCTCATAGCAGAGCTGCTGCAGCCCTCTGATCATCTTTNCAACTCTCTCAGCCTGTCCTCATAGCAGAGCTGCTGCAGCCCTCTGATCATCTTTGTGGCACTGCTCTGGACTTTCTCCAACAGTTCCATGTCCTTCTTGTGTTGGGGGCTCCAGAACTGCACACAGCACTCCAGGTGGGGTCTGATGAGAACAGAGTAAAGGGGCAGAATCCCCTCCCTTGCCTTGCTGGCCATGCTGCTCTTGATGCAGCCCAGGACATGGTTGCTGTCTAGGCTGCACTCATCACGCAGGCTGATGTTAAGCTTTTCATCAACCCAGACCCCAGGTCCTTTACCTCAGTGCTGATCTCAGCCTGTATTTGTGCTTGGGATTATGCTGACCCAGGTGCACGATCTTACACGTGGCCTTGTTGAACTTCATGAGGTTGGCCTGGGCACACCTCTCCAGCCTGTCCAGGTCCCTCTGGATGGATCCCTGCCCTCTAGCAAGTCAACTGTACCATGCAGCTTGGTGTCATAATTTCTGTAAAGCCTTTAACATAGTTCTCCATAACATCCCTCTCTATAAGCTGGAGAGATATGGATTTGATAGGTGGACTGTCCAGTGGATAAGCAATTGGATGATTGCATACAAAGAGTAGTGGTTTACAACTCAATGTTCAGGTGGAGATGGGTGTTTCTCAAGGGTCTGTACTGGGACCAGTGCTGTTCACTATTTTCATCAGTGATAGAGACAGCAAGATTCAGTGCACCCTCAGCAAGTCTGCAGATGACACTAAGCTGAGTGGTGCAGCGGCTAAAATTGAAGGGCAGGATGCAGTCCAAGAAGGTCCTGGACAGGCTGGAGAGATGGGCTGAGTTGAATTTCATGAGGTTCAATAAAGCAAAGTGCAAGGCTCTGCATCTGTGTTGGGACAACCTGCAGTACCAATACAGGATGGAGGATGATGAGGTCGAGAGCAGCTCTGTAGAAAAAGGACTTCAGGGTACTGGTGGGTGCGAAACTGGGTATGAGCCAGCAATGTGCACTTGCAGCCCAGAAGTCTGCATCAAAAGGAGAGTGACCAGCAGTTTGAGAGAGGTGATTCTGCCACTCTGCTCTGCTGAGACCTCACATGGAGTGCTGTGTCCAACTATGGCATCCTCAACACAAGCGAGAGAGGAACCTGCTGGAACAGGTTCAGAGAAGGACCACAAAGATGATCACAGGGCTGGAGCACCTCTCCTGTGAAGACAGGCTGAAAGAATTGGGGTTGCTCAGCCTGGAAAAGAGAAGGCTCTGGGGAGACGTATAGTGACATCTTAGTGCCTGAAAGGAACCTACAGGTAGGCTGGAGAAGGACTGCTTATCAGGGCTTCTAGTGATAGGGTAAGGGGCAATGGTTTGAAACTAGAGCAGAGTAGATTTAGGCTGGACATAAAGAGGAAATTCTTTACAATGAAAGAGTGGTGAAATACTGGAACAGGTTGCCCAAGGATGTGATTGAGACCTGGAGACATTCAAGATCAGACTTGATGTGTCCCTGAGCAGTCTGATCTAGTTGGAGGTGTCCACGTTCAGTGCCGGGTGGTTGGACAAGACAAGCTTTGATGATTAACCTGATGCAACCTCTGAATCAGTAACTTCTGTTTACAGGAATTAAATGTCATGGACACATCCTGCTCAGTTCATCCCTTAGTCCAATTTCTTTCAACCACACAGCTACCCCCTGCCAGCCCTTAAGCCCATGGTAAAAATCAAATAGCTCTGTCTGCCCCAGTCATTTAAGATGAATCTCTCTGCAAGATTCCCAGCCTGTTAAAATTTAGATACAGCTCCTGTGGTTTGCCAGGAAGCTTCTGAAGGTCTACATTTCTGCGCTGGAGAAATTCATAGCTCCAAGCTTGTAAAGATTTACGTATCTCCACAAAATGTCAGTGAATTTGCAGCTCTCATAGCAGAGATGATGATAAGAACTGTGCATATTAAACAAAGGGGTAGTGAAATCTGATTTGCATATTTCCGACACGCATGCAGATCCCCACTGCTTCCACCACCTCCTATCTCCACGGTTCAATTTATTTTGATTAGAATTAACACATTTCACTGATGACCTTTAAAGGAACACTGGCGTGCAGGCGCATAACCGCACCGCTGATCTGCTGCACTTTGTCAGCAGAACAATGCTCCTTCCTAAGATGCCTCTGTCAGAAGCTCCAGCCTGACACCCATCAGTCCATAAAGCTGCCACTGACGTAAGCAATGCAGAGATGCAGAATTTGCATAATCAGCTCATTTGCTGCATCCAGCAGCCAGGGACACACTCTGCTGATCCACAAGCTAACCAGAAGGTTGCTCTAGTTAAGAGGAAATTGCCACATTGCCATTCAACAGACGCGAGGCGCATTAGCTGGGTGGCAGCTAAGGAAATAAGCAAATGAAGATGTATGTAAGTTATTATTACCTTTGCTCCACAGACAATGAAAATGACCTCTGTTGAAAGGCTGGTTCAGAATCAGAAGGCAAAACTTCAGGTTCCCTGTAAGATAAATGTTGACTCTTATTAGCAAGAGTATTGATTATTTTTTTCCCCCTTTTTTTTATTGTGCTTTTTGCCATATTAGTTTTAGTCCAACCACCTCAGAGCAACACTACTAATTTCCTTGCTTATTAGGTTTCATCGTCTTCGGATGGAGAAGCTGCCAGAACTTCATTAGAAATCTTCTACTTGGTAGGGTGTTGCAACACTTTTATAAGTCACTTTTAAAAAATGTATTAGTGGCTTTTACCCACTTGAAGGCCACCCTCAGCAAGATCCCACATCTATACATCTCTCTCATTTATTCTCCTGCTTGCTGCTGCCACCTGGATGCAGCTTTACCATGGCCTCTATTAACAGGGAAGAGTGTAGCTGACTCCATATGAAGCTATCTCTAATCTAGGTTCAGTATTCCACTCTCCTGGTGGATGCAGAACTCCTGCTGCCATCAGTGACTTCTGTGCCTAAGTTTCCTTCTAATGAAGAAGCTCTAATTTTGCTGGATCCACTCTGGTCAATGCTTTACAAATACAGAAAGAAAGACCATGCCCACAGAGCTTAAAATCAAAGCTACTAGAAGCAAAAGTGAACTTTAGCCTGCAGACTATAAGTCAGTGGGTTTACCAGCAACCTGAACTGATCCAATTTGATTGGGTTCCGAAAGCCTCATGCCCCAGCAGTGTGTCCATTGTGAAGGTCAATAATAAACCTACAAATACAAAAGCCTTAAAAGAAAAGGATTTTTGATATGACACACTTTGGTTTCAAAGAGTAAACAGGCAAATCTTCTGATGGTTTGCCTGTGGTGGGATTTACCTTTTTTTTTTACTTCCTAATTATCCTGTCAATTATACAGGAATACCACTTCCCCCTGGAGCTTGAGATCCTTAGGCAATCAGGTTAATGAAGTATAATTTGGTCATGTGAAGCCACCATAATTGAAAAAAAGAAAACCTCTATCACTAGAAAGTCTTTGGGGCTTTTGAGCAGATCTAGTATAGCCGAGCTACAGGTGAAACCGTGGCTTAAGCCATATAACATTACCAGGCAAAAAAGTGAAAAAGTGAAAGTCCTGAAGGTGCAGGAACGCCTTGGGATGAGAGAAAGGAAGGGGCAATCTTTAGAATAACAAATGAAATGTCTGTGTAGGAGCATGAAGTGAAGGTCAGGAGATTGTGACACCATGATTCTGCACCTTGCCTTTCAACTGATTTAGAGTTTCCACATTCCATGCCTCAGTTCCGTAAAATAGGGTAACAGGATTAGAACCAGAGAATTGTTTTGGTTGGAAAAGACCTGTAAGATTATTGAGTCCAACCATTCTCTAACTCTACCAGAGCTGGGGCTAAACCAAGTCCTTCAGTACCGCATCTCCTCCTTTCAAACACCTCCAGGGATGGGGATTCAAATGCCTCCCTGGGGAGCCTATTCCAGTCACTGAGAACCTTTTCAGTGAAGAAGTTTCTTCTAACACCCCCTTGTGCAACTTGAGGGCATCCCCTGTCACATCCTGTCACTTGTTACTAGGAAGAAGAGATTGACCCTGAGTACTGTCCTCTTTTTGAAGTATGAAGAGAAACACTACTGAAGATCCAGATGATTTTTACTGCAGTAAAAGGTCTCCACATTTATCACAGCTATCTTCTGTGTGATGTTTTCAAATACCTTCCCTCATGTCTTCCATCTGCACCTTTGCAGCCATGTCCCACATTGCCATTTAACTCATGTATATACAGGGGAAAAAATTACCCAGGAAATCAATTTATTTAGAAAAGAAGTGGGAGGTCAGAGAACCAAGTAGACAAAGGGAAGTGAGAAAACACTTCCTTTCTCTGCATAGCCTTAACACTTTTGCCTTGTCCTTGAACTTTGAGAGGTAGAACCCAATGCATTCAAACTAAGTGCCAATTTCCAGCTGCCTCACAAAATGGGACCTCAGCAGCATGATCTCCTAATGATGGTTAAGTAAGAAAGGCTTACAACTCCCTATATTAAACAGAATAATCAAGTGGTGCCCTCCCCTGAAGAGAGCCAGCAAACATCCCGGGTTCTTTCACTGATATAATACAAACAGACAGGGGTGCTGCTGTAAACCTGCTTCTGCTGGTGAATCACAAAAGGCATTTCTGTGACTGAAGCCCTTAAGCCCCATCTGCACATGAAAACGCAGTAGGCTTTTAGCTTCTTTTGCACATCAAGGGGACTCGTTATATATTCAAATACATTTTTTGGAATCAAGGCCTGGCTGTAGGTGTCCACATTTGAGACATCAAAGGCCAATTTTCAGAGATAATGCTTCCAAAAGCTTCCAGTGAGGCTTGTAAGAGCTGCAGGCTCTTATTTGTTGAGTCGGCGTAAAGAGGTAGATCATGGAATCACAGAAAGCTTAGAAAGAAACTCTGAAGATCATTCAGTCCAACCATCAACCCAACACTACCATGACCACCAAACCATATCCTGAAGTGTCACATCTACATGGTTTTTTTAACACCTCCAGGGATGGTGACTACACCACCTCCTGGGGCAGCTTGTTCCAATGTCTAACCACACTTAGAGAAATTTTTCCTAATATCCAACCTAAACCTCCACTAGTGAAGCCTGAGGCCATTTCCTCACCCTGTTGCTAGTTACTTGGGAGAAGATGACCCCAGCAAGCACAGTTAAGAAAAGTTTTAGTGCATTTTGGTTGGTTTGTTGAGGATTCTCAAGCAGTTATGGGTTGTAAAAGTGAAGAAATGGAAATTATTGTTTCTTCTTCTATTAGAAAAGTGAATGCACCAGATATTTCAAACCACTGCAATTAATGTATGATAAAACACTATGATTAACACTACCAAAATGAGCCTAAATGGCAATATTTTAATGGTCCTCACCGAGCTAATACACAGCAGCACAAAGGGTCCTGTCCTCAGTACATGATAAAACAGTAAGAAAATTAGGCTGCAATAATTTACAACCATTGCCCCCAAAACTATTAATACACTGGAAGTGGTGATGGCAGAGATCACGTCAACGAGCAGAACGTGCATCATCCATCACTCTGAGAAAAACTGGTGAGAGCTCACAGTGCCACTGCTCCCAGCACTCTACTGCCTCTGCATTTGGAAACAAATCTACTTCAAGGCCATTTATCTTCAAAAACCCTTAACAAATTAGGAAGCATCTACCTGCTGGACTGTCTGCCCATCCATTTTTCCACACAAGATAATTATCACCCTGACCCAACCATTAACAAAATTGTGCTCTCTTGGGGCTAATGGGAAGGAGAATTCTGTAAGCAAGAATTCAACAGTGAAAATAAAAGCTGTGTCCTGACAGGAGTATCTTCATGGAAGAAGCTTTTGTTAGAGGCAGAATGAGTTGGTGTCTTGCATAAATTCTTCCATTTTTAGTATAGTTTTCATTAAATCATTTTCTTGCAGCACTTGCAGACTGAGCAAATTCAGCCATCTGCAGCACAAGTGAAAAATAATAAACTCCTCCACACAAAACCTCCAGCTTACTCTTGGTTGTGTCATCACAGAGAGTGAATGGAGTCAAGTTCCACAGTATGAGTCCTTTTGTAAATGAATTAACTGTGCAGCAAGGCCCAAAAGCCAGGCTGGATGAGGCCTTGAGCAGCCTGCTCTAGTGGGAGGTGTCCCTGCCTATGGCGGGGGGTTGGAGCTGGATGATCCTTGAAGTCCCTTCCAACCTAAACCATTCTATGATTCTATGACCACAGGAAATTTATCCTTGCATTTAGGGAACCAAATTTATTCATCTGTAGCCTTATCTGCTTGTTTTCCTTTTTGCTGCTTCTAAACCATGCAGCCTTACATGCAAAACCTAGGTATTGAAGAAGGCTTCAAGGAGACATTAGAGTGGCCTTCCAGTATTTGAAGGGTGCCTACAGGAAGGATGAGGAAGGACTATTTACAAGGTCTTGTAATGACAGGATGAGGAGTAATGGGTTTAAACTGGCAGAGGAGAGACTTAAACTGGAACTTACGAAGAAATTCTTTGCAGTGAGGTTGGTGAAACACTGGCACAGGTTGCCCAGGGAGGCTGTGGCTGCTCCCTCCCTAGAGTTGTTCAAGGCCAGGTTGGATGAGGCCTTCAGTGGCCTGGTGTAGTGGGAGGTGCCCCTGCCTATGGCGGGGGGTTGGAACTGGATGATCTTTGAGGTCCCTTCCAATCTAACCCATTCTATGATTTTATGACAGGTGTACAACTGCATTAACAGCCAGTAATGTACAAAAACTGTCTTAAAATAAACTGACTTTGAAAATTTGTCTAACTTGTAAATGACACAAGGACAGAACGATGATCACAGAAAATTTTTCTGTGTATCTAGGGAATCAAAATTGTTCATCTCTAATCTTACCTGCTTGTTTTCCTTTCTGCTGCTTCTAACCCATGCAGTCTTACAGGCAGAACATAGGTATTGATCAGTGCACAACTACACCAACAATCAGCTATATGCAGAAACTGACTTACAAAAAAATCTGTTGCCAAGCTTAGAAAATTCCTAGTCTTTGGATAAAGCTGGGTCATTTTAATACTGCTGGAAAGAGAGCCAGGGAAGTGGTGGAGTCACCATCCTTGGAGCTATTGAAAAGGTAGATGTGGTGTTGAGGGACATGACTTAATGGTGACCCAGTAGCATTGGATTAACAGTTGGTCTCAATGATCTTAAAGGTCTTTTCCAACCAAAACTATTCCATGATTCTATTTCCTAACTTTCCTAGGTGGCAAATCAATCCCTACAAGTCTCACTGGGGCCATTAGTAAATTACTTTATTTTTTCTAAAAACTTTTTTTTTTTAAATTTTCCTTCTCTACTTCCCAGCTTCTATTTCCCTGCACTTCGTTGATGGAACTTTTTCCCTGGTTGCTTAAATTATTTCTTTTTAATCAAAGGTGTTGTGAAGGTCTCTGACAGCCCACACAATGCCTTTTAACTCACTTGAAAGAATTCCAATATATTTTATAGCATATATTTGCTATTCTAAAAGCCTCCTTGGCTTCTCCCTATTATACTCATTTAGCTATCCTATAAATATTTAGAATACCATCATGCATTTTTTATTGCTTTCCTCTTGTCACATGCCGTTCTCCAGGCTGTGTGTCTGTCACAAAGCATATGCAAAAGGCATATAGATATATTTAAAGACAACCTTTTATCTAGTAACCAATACAACATCTGCTCTTACTTTGTTTCCTTTCAGTGTTAGAATAATACTGCTAGAAGTTATTCCACATGCTGTGAGGCTCCTGGCTATTGAATTTTTCCAAGGGGGAAAAAGCTTTCACTGCTTCAGACAATCTTTGAGAGTGTTTTTCCTTTAGGAAAGATCAGTGCTACTCCCAGGCTCTGTAAAGTGATGTAAGCAGTAAGACACAATGTGCTAAGATAGCAGGATGCCTGAAGGTGTTAAAGAAGTATTACTCCAAAGTCAGAGCTTCCACCACAGAAAGAGGCTTCCCCTAAGGAGTTTATGCCTTGGTTCGTTGTTTGCTATTTGTGGTTTAGTGCTTGCCTGAAGAGGAGCCACTCCTATCCTTTCCAAAGATCTAGTGAGCATCTTTCACAAAGAGATGAGTTCAGTACAGAGGAAGGAGGAAGAAAGAGACAGATAGTAGAAGAGGCACAAAGACTTTGCCAGTGTGGTAGTTCGAGGGATCCTAGGTCCCCCTTAACAAAACCACAGGCACAGAGGCCCATCCCAGGTGGATGGACCTGCTTGTCCCAGGATATTGGAATATTGTTATTCTATTCCATTTTCTGGTGTTACAGCTGAAAAGATAGTGCCTGACTGATCTCTTCCCTGCCTTTCTTCCCTTCACTTCTCCAGCAGCACACACTCTTACCTCATGGCTCACGGTGCAGAGTTGTCTGGCAGGGAACTGAGCCACTGAGGCCTTGCAGGCCCCAGCCGGGTAGGGTGGTTTCGGCCTACCCTCAGGCCGACTGAGGGTAGAAGGGGTGGAGGATTCTAGAAGGCCAGTTCAGGCTTAAGAGGTTTTTATACTTGTTCTACCTGATTGTCTTTTATACATACACACTCTTGTAAATAGAATTTCTCTTTCAACTTCCAATCAGTGTGCACATGAGGGCATCGAGTCAGTCATCAGCAAGTCTGCAGATGACACCAAGCTGGGGGCAGATGTGGCTGGGCTGGAGGGCAGAAGGGCTCTGCAGCGGGACCTTGACCGCCTGGACAGATGGGCAGAGTCCAAGGGGATGGCGTTCAGTAAGTCCAAGTGCCAGGGGCTGCACTTTGGCCACAACAACCCCATGCAGAGATACAGGCTGGGGTCGGAGTGGCTGGAGAGCAGCCAGACAGAGAGGGATCTGGGGGTGCTGATTGATACCCACCTGAACATGAGCCAGCAGTGTGCCCAGGTGGCCAAGAGAGCCAATGGCATCCTGGCCTGCATCAGGAATGGTGTGGCCAGCAGGAGCAGGGAGGTCATTCTGCCCCTGTACTCTGCACTGGTTAGACCACACCTTGAGTACTGTGTCCAGTTCTGGGCCCCCCAGTTTAAGAGGGACATTGAGATGCTTGAACGTGTCCAGAGAAGGGCAACGAGGCTGGGGAGAGGCCTCGAGCACAGCCCTACGAGGAGAGGCTGAGGGAGCTGGGATTGTTTAGCCTGGAGAAGAGGAGGCTCAGGGCAGACCTTATTGCTGTCTACAACTACCTGAGGGGTGGTTGTAGCCAGGAGGAGGTTGCTCTCTTCTCTCAGGCAGCCAGCACCAGAACAAGAGGACACAGCCTCAAGCTGCGCCAGGGGAAATTTAGGCTTGAGGTGAGGAGAAAGTTCTTCACTGAGAGAGTCATTGGCTACTGGAATGGGCTGCCCAGGGAGGTGGTGGAGTCGCCGTCCCTGGAGCTGTTCAAGGCAAGACTGGACGTGGCATTTGGTGCCATGGTCTAGCCTTGAGCTCTGTGGTAACGGTTTGGACTTGATGATCTATGAGGTCTCTTCCAACCTTGGTAATACTGTGATACTGTATCCTCATTCCTACTCCTGGAAAGGGATGAGAGCCGTTTCAGTCTTCCAGCCCTGGGCATGCTCATGGCCCCAAGCTGGGACAGACAGTAATAAAGTCTTTCATTAAACTGACCCAGAAAGCTCAAAACTTTCAGCAGAAATACATCTACATATCCAAGATATTCATTCAATAAGTTTCAGAACATGTTTGTAAGGTCTGTGATCCTTTTGCATAATTTGTGCTGGTTTATTATTGGAGTTGTCACTCTTAGGAGGGAAATTAAGTGGCTTGTTTGGAGGCTTGGGATTCCAAGATACCCACTGACATCTCCAGGGGATCTTGCATTCCCCAGGGATCTGTACTAGGTTCAGACTTTCTCATCATCAGCTACCTGGATGAAGGGATGACACACAACCAGCAGCAGCTGATGCACCATCAGGCTGTGTGGCCATTCAGCAAGACCTGGACAGTCTGTAGAGTTGGGCAAAGGGGAATCTAATGAGATTCAACCCTGCCCCCAAGAAGAAATAAGCCCCTGCACCAGTACCAGTGAGGAGGTGATCTGCTGGAAAGCAGCTCTGCGGAGAAAGACCTGGGAATGCTGGTGGACCACTGGTTCACCATGAGCTAGCAATGTGCCCTTGTTCTGAAGAAGGACAATGGTAGCCTGGGGTGCAATAAGAAGAGTGTGGCCAGCAGATCAAGAGAGGTTCTCCTCCCTCACTCTGCTCTAGTACTATCACTGTGTTCAGTTCTGGGCACTCCAGTTCAAGGGAGACAGAGAACTACTGGACAAAGTGCAGTGGAGGCCACAAAGATGCTGAAGGGACTGGAGTCTCTCTGTGAGAAGGAAAGACTGAGAGATATGGGGCTGTTTAGCCTGGACAAGAGCAGCATCAGAGAAGATCTTCTCAATTCTGATCAATAGCTGAGGTTTGCTGGTCAAGAGGATGGGGCCAGATTCTTTTCATGGTACCCAGTGAGAGATCAAGGGTCAATGGGCACTAACTAGAACACAGGAGGTTCTCCTGTGAGAAACCTCCTGGGAGGGTGATGAAGTCCTGGAGCAGGCTTCCCAGAGAGGTTGTAGAATCTCCTTTTCTGGAGAGATTCCAAACTGTCTGGACATTGCCATCTGCAGCAATCTGCTGTGGATGCCCCTGCCTCAGTAGAGGGATTGGACTAGACAATGTCCAGAGGTCCTTTCCAGCCTCTATCATGCTAAGACTCCACAATCCTTTGAAGAGACACTGCAGAGATTTGAGGTATGCATATTCCTGACCATGTAAGGTAGGAGTCCAAATATACTGTGAGATTCTGGAAAAGAAAAACTCAGAATGATGCCACTGAAAAATTCCCCCTGCTCACACTGCTCTTGGAGCCCAGCGGGGGTCAGTTTCTTCTGCCAGGCAACCAGCAACAGAACAAGGGGTCACAGTCTCAAGTTGTGCCTGGGGAGGTGTAGGCTGGATGTTAGGAGGAAGTTCTTCACAGCAAGAGTGATTGGTATTGGAATGGGCTGCCCAGGGAGGCGGTGGAGTCACCGTCCCTGGAGGTGTTCCAAGAAAAGACTGGATGGGGCACTTAGTGCCGTGGTCTAGTTGGTTGGCTAGGTTGGACTGGATGATCTTGGAGATCTCTTCCAACCTGGTTGATTCCATGATTCCATGATTGTATACCTTCCAGGAATAAGGAAAAAAAAAATTCTTTTCCCATGGGGGAAGGGTAAAGCATTTTGTCACAACTCCAAAAATGTGGCCTTGATAAAAGGCAGCAAAACAACAGGATGAGGAAGGTCTTTGTACAGCAGTTGAAGTGTCTTCTGCTGCAGAAGAATTAGCATTGAGTATGTGATTCCAAAAATTCCACATAAGTTATATTTAGCAGGAGCTTAGCATAATAAACCCTACAGAAAGCAGTTCTTGAAACCAGCCAAGATAAAATACTGTTCATGCAGAACTATAGCGAAGATAGATAAGGGTACTGATACAGCTCACCAAAGCCAAACTTGCTATGTTATTGGTGTGGGGTTTGGTTGTGGTGGGATTTTCTCTGTGCTATTAACTCCCCTATTAAACTGAAATAAAATCCACTCAGAAAAAAAACAGAACTACCAGTTTTTTGCTTTAAGAATTATCTTAGCATACTGTGTGCACTGAGGGAAAAACCTCTGCTCCTGCGTAGTCCCAAACATTGCTAAGTCGAACAAAAGCTGGAATGGGAACTTCTGCTGTAGGTGAAGCAGATGTCACTGACATGAGCTAATCCACAAAACATCTTATAAAGGTAGGAATTATGACATAAAAATGGAAAAAGAATGGGAGTAGGCAAACTTAACAAACACTTAAGAAAAAAAAAAAAGGGTTTGATAACTGATATTCTTTAATTTACAAATATCACTCTCCTTTGACAAAGTACTTTCTTGGTCAAGTGAGGACTGACAGAGAAGAATGTCTCTAATTACACCTGAAGTGCTTTGGTTTTGTATCAGTGAAAGAGAAAGGAGCCCAAAACTGTGTCTTCTGCTGCCTCACATAGCAGATAAATATTATAGCACTGAGTACACAGAAAGGAAGAGTATTCTAACTGCTCCCTACAACACAAGCTACTTGGTTCTGCAATGTGAAGTATAGTAAATAGGCAGGATCAGGAGACTTGTTTCCAAAGTGTGTTCTTAATCCAGAACACAATGCCAATGTGAATCTATCAATAGCCACATGGCTTTTGGCTTATCAGTGCTTTATTGACAATGTCTCTGCCAAACTAAGGCATGAATGCCATGAAATCAACTTAATTCAAATGAGCAAGAGATTTTTGCAACCTTATACTCAAGAAAACTTGGCTCTATAAGTTTAGATTCTTATACTTAAGAGGCAACCTGACACTTGGATCTGTCATGGAATCAACCAGTTTGGAAGAGACCTCCAAAATCATCCAGTCCAACCTAGCACCCAGCCCTATCCAGTCACCTAGACCATGGCACTAAGTGCCTCAGCCAGGCTTTTCTTAAACACCTCCAGGGACAGTNAACATCTCTCTTGAATTGAGGAGCACAGGACTGGACACAGGACTCAAGGTCTGACCAGTGTTGAGTACAGGGGAAGAATAACCTCCCTCGTCCTACTGGCCACACTGTTCCTGATACAGGCCAGGATGCCATTGGGTCTCTTGGCTACGTGGGCACACTGCTGGCTCATCTTCAGCCTACTATCTACCAGTACCCTCAGGTCCCTTTCTTCCTGGCTGCTCTCCAGCCACTCTGTCATGTAGTAAAGGTTGATGTGAGCATTAACCCAAACTTAGGCTTAACCTACTCTACAAAATCCTGGAAAAGCATTTGACAGTGAATTCTAAACTACTGGTTTTTAATGTCACCTTTCAGAATAAAACCTCAGTTTGTACTGATCAAATTAATGCATGTAGTGCACAAAGGCTCCTTATCTTGCTGTTTCCTCTTGAGCTACTTCCCCCGCACTGCTTCCCTTCACCAGGAAAAACAGTGTCCTGCTATGATCCCAGGGAATCTAAAAAGGATCCTTTCAGACATGTGCAACCTAAAAAATAACTGCTCTGAAATGTAAATGCTTTAAGTTTTAGAAGTTTCACAACTCCTGCAGAACTGCTACTTGGAAAAAAAAATTCTTTTGAGACAGTGAGTTAAAATCCACTCCCCACGCCTGTGCTCTTGCTAACAAGGCAGTTGTCAGCTTTAATTCAGAGAAACAGTTCAGCTTGGACTATTGTATTAATTATAGCCACTACTTATACAAACATTGTGTAGCTGCACTTTACCACACTGAATCCCAAGCCTCCAAACAAGCCACTTAATTTCCCTCCTAAGAGTGACAACTCCAATAATAAACCAGCACAAATTATGCAAAAGGATCACAGACCTTACAAACATGTTCTGGAACTTATTGAATGAATAAATCAAATATGCACAGCCAGCTGCTTTTCGTGCAAAGGCAGTGTTATCCCTGTCAATGCATTTTAGTGTTAATTTTTTCATGTAAATTCCATTGATTGTTAAATATTTTACAGCTCTTAATTCTCCAGGCAAATTCCAGCAAGAGAAGCAGGAAGAAAAGGGGATTTGTGCGAACTTGAAAAGCTTATTGAAAAGCTGCAAATGTGATGCTCTCTGGAGAGCCCTCTACAAGAATTTATGGGGATGAATTCAAAGCAACTAATTTTTCACAGTAAGTCACAAACACAGCCATACACATGGGATAATCCACCTACATTACTGACCACTGCTGCTCCCAGAACAGTTCTATACCTTGCAATGAAATCTTGTCAGTTAACTCTGGGGCTCCTCTACAGACTCTGTTTTTCATCTCAGTATTGAATCGATCGGGTTGGAAGAGACCTCCAAGTCCAAGAGGAGAGAATCTCTCCTCTTGAGAGGGGGAGAACCTGAGCTTTTGATGCAGCCTATGATGCATTAGCCATCTGAGATTTAAGTGCACACTGCTGGTTCATGTCAAGTTTCTCATCCACTAGCACTCCCAAGTCCTTCTCCACAGGGTTGTTCTCAATCTCAACATCCCCCAGCCTGTGTTGATACTGAGGATTGCCCTAACACAGATGCAGGACCTTGCACATGTCCTTGTTGAACTCATGAGGTTCATGCAGGCCCATTTCCCAAGACATGCTGGACCACGCATCCATCGTTTTGAGCTTTGTGAAAACAGAAATTCCATGTCAACCTGAGCACAACAAAGTTCAGAAGCAGCTGGAAGCAGCAGGCTACTTTTAGTTGGGATGTTATCACATAGTTGGTTACACTCTCCTGGTTTTTAGGACTACCAGTTGGACTTAAATTGCCCAGCAATCCAAGAAAGAAAGAGGTTTCTGGGAGAGGCACAGATAAATAAGGGTCTAGGAGATTAGTCAGCTACATTTCATCCTGTGGCATGGAAAAAATTGACAACTGAAGCTGAAGAGGTAAGTAGGGAGTAAAAAAGCAGGAAGAGGGACAACTCCCTGCAGAAGGGGAAGTCTGGTTCCCAAGGCTGCAGAATGTGGCACAACCCTTCATACCTCAGACCAACTTTAAAAGTGCATGAATTTTACTGCAACTACCTTCTAAAAATACATAGATTAAATGCTTCATTTTGTAATTCACAGGCAAGTCATCTTTTGAGACAGTATTCATTTTACACCTTCAAAGTTTGATACCAATTGGAAGCTCTTAAAAGCCAAGGATTAGACACACAAGCTTGCTGTAAAAATATTGATAGTGTTATGGGAAATTTGACATCAAAGCCAAAATGAAAGTGGATACGGAGACGATCTATGAAATTTCCATTTTATCTTCAGGCTGAACAATTACTGTAAAACATTAGCTTCTCATTTTAACCTCTCCTCAAAAAGATTAAAACACATTCACTTAGAGAAACTTTAGGGACCACCAACCAACCTCTTCAGTGCCCCTAAACCAATGATTACTATTCGAGTGAGTACCAACTTTAAAATGTCAAAGAGTTGCTCACTTTCTAGCTAATAGCCAAGTCTAATTTCTTCCTTGCATGTGAAAAATACAGTGTCAAGTTGTCTGAATGTGCTGTGCTAACAAGCCTTGTTATCTGGGATGTCTCTATTCCTAGGGACACAGCCAGGCATACAAACTCCCTGGCTGACTTTGGAACTTCAGTTCTTATCATCAGCACAATCCACACGAGCGAGCAGAAGGTGACTTCAAGAATCACACAGCAGAGAAGGGAGATGTTAGTAGTCTCTTTGGGCACATTGGTATAAAGCACACTACTCTCAGCAAACATTTGGCTCTGCAAACAGTACAATGTCATCTTATTTCACCTACCTATGGTTAACATATATCTTTGATTGTTTGCTATAGGATTAATGAAATTCAATAGCTATCTGATGATTGACATATTACTGACCAGAGTAAGATCCACGGGAAGGCTTGAGTGCCTGATTGCTCAGTACTCCAAGCCCCCGCTCTGCTGCCACCAAGCCCTCCAACGCCACTTCAGTCATTGTCATTAACATTTCCTATGCATATAAAAGCCTGATTTCCATCTGCACCGAGACACACCTGAAGTTTAAGAGGTTGACGGAACCTGATGCCTCTTTTGATCTCAAAACACCACTGCTACCCAACAACACCACCACCACATTCTCCACTGATCTCATTTGAAGGGCATGTCTGAAGTAGCTCTTCTCAGAGTACACCTAATAGATTTGGCTTCATAGTGTCAGTCATTTCCTTTTTTAAACCCAGGAAGCAGCTATAGCTTTTATCAGCACAGATTAACAGCTGGAGTGCTCCCTCAGGAGGCCGATGACCCACATTCAGGGTCCTTCTCTGTCAGAGGGAATTCACATACAAATTCCACTTCAGTCAGGGCAAAGCTCTCCTCCTCAGAGGGGGAGCAAACTGCTGAATCACAGAATGTTAGGTGTTGGAAGGGACCTCTAAAGATCATCAGTCCAACCCCCCCTGCCAGAGCCCAGAGTAAACTACTCAGGAATACACAATCATTCCCTCCTTCCTCCCAAAGTTTGATTGAATTATTGTCATAAAACAAACAGGAGGAGCATGTGGAAGTCTGACTCTGAGGTCTGGACACAGTTTGCTCACCAAGGTTTACTCACTCAAACCTCTCTTCCACATCATGAATAAATCCTCCAATTACTTGACCACGGTGCTACAAGAACATTATACCCAGTGCTGCCTCTTTCCCAGCGTGCTATGTGCTTTCAGAGACCAGCCTAACCTCTGGGTTTGTAGGATGTGTTTCAGGTGAGAAGAGTGTTTCTCTCACTATCTTTAGGAGATTCGGCACTTGGGAGTCACAGGAGGAGGAAATAACTTTCTGCAGCACAGCATTAAATATCTAAATCCAGCAGAGCAGGATTTCAGATTCTTCAGCCTTTCCACTGCTCACAGCAGCCTGATTCCTTCCTCTGTTGGACTGTACTCTTTGCATATATCAAATCTTGCCTCTGCTCAGCATGCATAACCTAACTACCATGCTCAAGATGGTTAGAAGAGGAGGCTCTGAGGTGACCTTATTGTGGCCTTTCAGTATCTGAAGAGGACCTACAAAGAAGCTGGGGAGGGATTTTTTAGGCTATCAGGGAGTGAAAGGACTAGTGGGAATCGAGCAAAGCTGGAGGTTGGAAGATTCAAAGTGCATAAGAGGAGGAAGTTCTTCACCCTGAGAGTGGTGACAGCCTGGAATGGTTTGCCTAGGGAGGTGGTTGAGGTTCCATCCCTGCAGGTGTTTAAGGCCAGGCTGGATGAGGCTGTGGGCAGCCTGATGGAGGGTAGGGTGTCCCTGCCCATGGCAGGAGAGTCGGAACAAGACGATCCTTGTGGTCCCTTCCAACACTGACTGATTCTATGATTCTATGAATATGAGCACACCATGGCTAAAAGTCAGAGAGTCATAGTGGCTGGAAGAGACCTCTGAAGATCATCTAGTCCAATCCCTCTGCTAAAGCAGAGTCACATACAGTAAATCAGTCAGAAATACATCCAGGCAGGTTTGGAATGCCTCCACAGACAGAGACCCCACAACTTCTCCGAGCAGCCTGTTCAAGTGCTCCGGCACCCTAAAAAGGGAAGAAATGGCACGTGTGCTTGCTGTTACACCCAAGAGCTAAACCCCAGGGTAGTGTTGTGCACACAGACAGGAACTGCTCATTTTCAGAAATGGGATACTGCACATTCTGTGACTGCAGGAAGATCACACTTCCTGCAACTTAGCTAAAAAAACCCACCAACCTAAAAGCCCTCTGTGATGGTTTGGGTATCCCCCGCCCCCCACACTTTAGAAATCACCCAGACTAGACTCAGCTGGCTCTGGAAATTTGAATGAAGCTTACATTTACAGCTAGCATTTCACAAGCAGATATTTACAGTATATACAGATACATATAGAGAAATATACAAGGTAAAAAGGTAATACAGAAACACAACTCCCCTCCCAGAAACCTGAGTCCCCAGGAGGGGCTCTCAACCACCCCCTCACCTTCCCCCTACCCCTCTCAACCTTACCCCACTCCCAAGGAAGAATGGAGGTTCGTCCAAGAGGATTAAGAAGCAAAGGTGAAATCAGCCAAAGCAAATGGAGAGTGAGGTTAGAAAGCAAGATGGAGTTCAGTCAGCAGCCTCAGCTTCTCCCTAGCAGGCAAAGAGCTGAGAGAACAGCCCAGCACGAAGTGCCCAAGTGAAGTGCAGAGCAGAAGTGACTGTATCTTTTGCTTTGCCTTTCTTCTTAACACATCTCAGCAAGACTGTGAGTGAAGTAGACCTCACCATTGTTTTAATTTCTCAGCCTATTATCTAGTTCTTTTCACCAAAACATTCTAGCTAGCTTCAAACCAGCCCACCCTCAAAAGCTCCTTTCTGCTTTTCACCTTGATCTCATAACAAACCTCACAAATGACAGATGGCTTCTGGACAAATTCTAGTCTGCGCAGCTTTACAAACGGTCACTCCAGACATCCCAATGAAATACAGTATCTCCTCCTGTCCTGCACTCTGGCCTACTAATTAAGTACTTATTTAACTGCACACAGCATTACTCTGGACTTCAGAATTGCTTGGGGTTTGCATTTAGAAGTTTCACTGAGTTTAAAAGAGTCGCATAAATTTTAAGTGATCTCTGCAACCATCAATTATTCACTCCTCAGATACAAGGAGTGAGACCAATGATCAATCTTCCATTGACTCCCTGGATTTCACCTTATGTGCTTTGATGGGCAAGCAGAGCTTTCATGGAGATCCTAACAATGGTCCATGTAAGCAATGGTGGCAGTGGAAGAGTGTTAAGGCCTCAGGAGTGGGGCTTTTTCTGGTAAAGAGAGATAAGAAGAACATCTTCTGCTACTGTCATGGTATCACAGGATGGTAGGGACTGGTAGGGACCCAAGAGGATCATCAAGTCCAACCCCCTTGCCAGACCAGGACAATGCTATCTAACATACATCACACAGGAACACAGACAGGCCTTCAAAGTCTCCAGAGAAAGAGACCCCACAACCTCTCTGGAAAGCCTGTTCAAGTGCTCTGAGACCCTTACATTAAAAAAGTTCCCCCTTATGTTGAGGCAGAACCTCTTTTGCAGCAAGTTACACCCACTGCTCCTTGTTCTATCCCAGGGATCAGTGAGCAGAGTCTGTCCCCTAGCTCCTGGCCAGCCCTCAGATACTTAGAAACATTTATCAAATCCCCTCTAAGTCTTCTCTTTTCCAGACTAAAAAGTCCCAGGTCCCTCAGCCTCTCCTCATAAGCCATACCCTCCTGTCCCTTAATCATCCTTGTAGCCCTCTGCTGGACCCTCTCCAGCAGATCCCTGTCCCTCTTAAACTGGGGAGCCCAAACTGAACACAGTATTCAAAATGAGGTCTCACCAGGGCAGAGTAAAAGGGGAGGAGAACCTCCCTGAATCTGCTGGACACACTCCTCCTAGTACACCCCAGGATCCCATTGGCCTTCTAGGAAGGAAAGGCAATGACTGAAATTTGCCAGCAGCCTTCACAAACATTTCACTTCTGAAATGATGTATTTTGTTTTCATCAGCTCTATTTTATTATTTCTAGAGTTATTTTTTTTACCTAACAGAGGCAGCTCAGTTCTGCTGCCTCTTTTAAGACATTCTCTGATTTTCCATGCACTGCTGCCTTATCATTTTTCTTTTTTCTAAACAAAACAAGACCTATTTCTATACATTTGATAAGTAAATAAATCTACACTTTAAACATCTATTTCTATACATTTGATAAGTAAATAAATCTACACCTGGAGAAATGCTAAAATAAAAAAGAAAGCTAAAAGATGCCACAAAAGCAATGAAAATCTCATTGCATTAACAGCCACATAAGGAATTTTTATGCAACCTGGACAAAGTTTTTCTTCAGATTTTATTCTGCAATATGTCATTCTGTTGCCTCTGGCTGAAAATAAAGTATTACCTCAAAGCCAAATTTTGTGGACTGATTATCCCCAATAAGCTATTTAGTGGGCTTTGTAAAATCAGGAACATTTGTGTTCTGGAATCAAACGACTGAGTGATAAAGGAAAACAAATGTGGACCACTGCCAGAATCCTGTTGTGTCTTCCAGAGGTATGCAAAATTACTTAGAATCAACCAACCAGGTTGGAAGAGACTTCCAAGATCATCCAGTCCAACCTAGCACCCAGCCCTAGCCAGTCATCTAGACCATGGCACTAAGTGCCTCAGCCAGGCTTTCCTTGAACACCTCCAGGGACAGTGACTCCACCACCTCCCTGGGCAGCCCATTCCAAGGCCAATCACTCTCTCTGCCAACAATTTCCTCCTAACATCCATATATACTTCCCCTGGCACAACTTGAGACTGTGTCCCCTTGTTCTATTGCTGCTTGCCTGGCAAAAGAGACCAACCCCCACCTGGCTACAGCCTCCCTTCATTGTAGACAGCAATGAGGTCACCCCTGAGCCTCCTCTTCTCCAGGCTAAACAACCCCAGCTCCCTCAGCCTCTCCTCATAGGGTTTGTGTTCCAGGCCCCTCACCAGCTTTGTTGCCCTTCTCTGGACACGTTCCAGCACCTCAACATCTCTCTTGAATTGAGGAGCCCAGAACTGGACACAGGACTCAAGGTGAGTACTGTACTTGATGTACTTGATGTTGAAAAGTTGAGAATGAGCACTTTTCACCCTTCTTCTAACTTTTAAGTGTGACTGAAAAAGCTCTTTGCAAGTAAATAGTCTGATAGTATTATTGGGACCACTTCAAGTATTCTGATAGAACAGGACACCACACCAAATAACTACAGGCTCACCAGAAAGCAGATCCCCACAGCATGTCTGCAAGGAGACTACTTCCACAAGTGGACCCACCAAATCGTGATGACAACCTGTTCCCATAAGACACTTGTCACACAGATAGGGCTTGGTAGGTGTAGTCACTACACAAAGCCTACAAGAACTGCTTTTATTATAAAGCCACTTGTGTTTGTTTATAGTCCCTTGTTTTGCCATGCTGCAGATGATGTATAATTAAAGATAACTATTACTTTCTGTCTTCCTCCACAATACAGTAAAGCCTGTAAATAAAGACATGCTCTGGGACCATTAAGTGAGGCCCTTGTTTGCAGACTGTCTTCCCAACCAGCTCCTTCAGTTTCAATACTAAAACTGTCAAGCTTAATTAAGAGTTATGGGGGCATAACCATTTCAAGCCCATAAATCCATACAGCAGAAAAGTAACATGACTGCCTTAGTGAACATCTCTTTTTAAACAAGCAATATCTCTTTCTGAGACCTAATTTAAGTTCCTTATACACAACTTTGCATTGTAAATATCTTCCTCCTGCAGTGAATATAAAGACCACCATAAAAGAATTTCATTCTGATGTCTTCTGGTTTATTTGACTATTTAAAGTGGACCTCAGTGCATATTCTAGTGCTTACACTGCTACTCCCTTCGAATTCAACATAGCTGTTTATGATCCTCCAGAAAAACCCAGCCTGATCTAGTTGGAGGTGTCCCTGCTGATTGCAGGGGGGTCGGACAAGATGAACCTTCAAAGAGTTCCTTCCAACCTGATGCATTCTGTGAAAACTCTGCAGATAACTGTGGGGTTTTTTCCAGTCTCTTTTAATATTTTCTTTGCCAAGTTGCTTTGCCTTTTGAGCATGCAGAAGGGTCCAGACATCTTCACAGCCCCAGGCACTACAGCACTGAGAAGACAGTATCAAGAGCTCGCTGATTAACAACTGCCCTCTAAAAAACATCTTTAACATTCAGTAAACCAGTCTGAGACACCAGTGAGCCACTCCAAAAAAACAAAACCACCAAAATGACATCACAGGACAAGTTTAGAGTTAACAGGATCACAGGATGTTAGGGGTTGGAAGGGACCCAGGAAGATCGTCAAGTCCAATCCCCCTGCCAGAGCAGGACCATACTATCTAACACAGATCACACAGGAACACATCCAGACAGGCCTTGAAAATCACCAGAGAGGGAGACCCCACAACCTGTCTGGGAAGCCTATTAACCCTTAAAGCCACCTCATCCATTCCTGGAAAGCTACATATTTGCTTCCATTTTAGGACTGCTTAGGTCTTACACAAGAATTGCTGCTGAATCAGTGCTTCGGTGAACATGAGACCCAATTCACAATGCACAGTGCAACCTGGATCATACCTGTAGTTCCAGCAAGAGACTGGAATGTAACAGGTAACTGCCTACATTGCTTCAAAGGCCTCAATCTAACTGCATTTTAAGATCAGTAGCATTTTGCTATTTCCAGTGTTGAAGAAGCCCCACCTGCAGCCTCCCCAGGAACTTTCAGTAATTTAAAGCAATTTGCTGGCTTCTACAGCCAAAAAACAGCCACACTTCAAAATGCAATTCCTATAGGCTTAAAAACAGAAGGGTGATTAGAAGAGTATCACACTTACTACTGGTTTTCCATCTAATGATTTTTGTACCATGATTGCATGAGGAAACCTTTGGCTTTCTTCATCTGCTTCCTGGGCTAACAGAGAAGTTCAATTTATAGAACTGCTGATCATCTAATAGCCAGTCTACAGCCACCCCCTTAATAAAAACCTTCTCAAAAACTTAAATGCTTCCTCTCTTGATGAGTACTTTTTTTATGTGCTAACAACATTTGGGTCAACTTACAGAGGAAATTACAGCCGGACACCTAAAAGCATAATTAATGCAGACTAAACGTTAGCTACAGAGGACTTTTATCAGCTGTTTATCAGCTCCAGAGAGGCACAGAAAATACACCCTGATCAGTGAGCTAGTACATGTTGGGAAAAGATACTAAAGAAAAGAGCTAAGCCTCTCTCTTCTTCATTACCCTATCCAGAAAATGTGTTTAATAATAATGCTTTGAACTTAAATTTCCATTTGTAGATTTGAAATCACTTTACAAAGGTGCATAAGCATTATTATTCTCATTTCACAGTTGGCCTCACTAAGTACAGAGATTTGCAGCAATTTGTATGAGAAACAGTGTTCTCCAGTGAAAAAGTTAAGAGTCTAAAATTATCTCCCCAGGGTTTTCTTCCCAGGTAAGCTGTAAACTTCACTCTATGCTGAAACCCACTGGGGCAAAACCAGACACAGTCCATCTGAAATTGGGGGATCTTATAAGGAGAGGCTGAGAGACTTGGGACTTTTTAGTCTGGAAAAGAGAAGACTTAGAGGGGATTTGATAAACGTTTATAAGAATCTGAGGGCTGGCCAGGAAGCAGAGGGGGACACACACAGGCTCTGCTCACTTGCTCTCTGGGATAGGACAAGGAGCAATGGGTGTAAGTTGCTGCAAAAGAGCTTCTGCCTCAACACAAGGGGGAACTTCTTTACTCTAAGGGTCCTAAAGCACTGGAACAGGCTCCCCAGAGAGACTGTGGGGTCTCCTTCTCTGGAGCCTTTCGAGGCCTGTCTGGATGTGTTCCTGTGTGATCTGTGTTAGATAGTATTGTCCTGCTCTGGCAGGGGGGTTGGGCTCGATGATCTCCTTGGGTCCCTTCCAACCCCTAACATCCTGTGATCAGGAATCCAGGCCAGGAGTTCACGACACAAACATGAAGGGTTTCTGCCTAACACCGATCTAGTCCATTAAAATTCACTTTCCTGGATGCCTTGGGGAGATGGTCACCCACCAGAGAGGTCACCACAGTATTCAGTATTTCTTTCATTAAAAGAAGTGAAACTGCACCTTTTCAGAATAATAAGGCAAATAAGACACATAACAGTAGGTGATGAGAAGTCCTTCATCACCATCATCACACTTTTTTCTCCTCTTTTGTTGACAACAACAACAAAATCTTTCACTTCCAATTTTCTGGAATAAAGTTTTTCTTACTCTGTATAATTCCATCCCTGGACATGGCAGCAGCCTTAGGTATGCCATTCAACTTTTGTCACGGGAAGCACTTCTGTTTGACATGTCAGGAAAACATTAAGAGTACATCTTCTCTGTCAACTGGAACCATTTTACAATCATCTATTCTCAAATACCACTCGGTCAAGTAGGTTAAAACTCAGCCAACATTTCCAATTCCACACTGGATTAAAGCCAAAAAGTGAGGAAGCAGATGAGTGTTTTTCTTTTTCTTTAGACTTATGGGGATGATAAAAATCAAGTCTATAAGGCTAACATGTAGAGGAAAAAAAGGTTTTGAAGTTGCAACCTTTAAATGATTATCTAGCCCTCCAAAAGCTGCTTACCTCCACAGTCAAGCCTAAACCACAACGACCCACCAAGTTAAAAGAATCACTCTTATCAGAAAGAGAAGTGCTCCACTTTTTTTCCTCCAAATATCAGTTGGTCAAGAAAAGACAGTGACACAGCCACAGGTAGGAGATCAAGCCAAACACATGCCTGCAGACTTTTAATTTTAAATAAGCAGAGACTGTAGGTGCTTACAGAAGTGATGTTTTAAACGGAATGGTAACAGCTGCCCCCGAAATCCTTCTGCTTACTCCTGTTTCTCTCAGCTCTAGCAGCCTACACATGTAAATCTTGAATGGAAAACCAATCCTGTACATAAAAAGTGAGCTGTCAACATAAACAAAAACCTTCAATGTTTTTAATTCAAGAATACTTTAGTGAGTATTATGCAGGATGCAAGTAGGAAACAGACAGATTAAACTACTTATCCAAAGCCAATCTGTTCAAGAACAGAAGATGCCTAGCTGGAATTCGAATCATTCAGCATAGAATCATAGAATCAGCCAGGTTGGAAGAGACCTCCAAGATCATCCACTCCAGTCAACTAGACCATGGCACTAAGTGCCTCATCCAGTCTTTTCTTGAACACCTCCACGGATGGCAACTGCACCACCTCCCTGGGCAGCCCATTCCAATGCCAATCACTCTCTCTGTGAAGAACTTCCTCCTAACACCCAGCCTATACCTCCCCTGGCACAACTTGAGACAGTGTCCCCCTGTTCTATTGCTATTTTACTGCAGAGGTTGACACCCCTGCAAAACCTTACAATTCATAATCCACAAGCCAAAGGTGAGAAGAACTTGAATAACTTAAATATAAACTTGCGTAACAGAATTTTGGGGTTTTTCTTCATACTCTTACAATTCTCATAAGCACAAAATGCAGATAAAAGCACATAATCAGCTGAAAAACCTTCCATCGTTCTTTGTAGTTTATTTCAAGACTCATCTTGAAGCATCATCTATCTTTGTGTGACAGGGGTTCTGTGGCCAGTGCAACGCCTGCCATAGCGTGTCTCTGGAGATTTCAACAGTGCTTCTTTACATCATAGAATCAACCAGGTTGGAAGAGACCTCCAAGATCATCCAGTCCAACCTAGCACCCAGCCCTATCCAGTCAACTAGATCATGGCACTAAATGCCTCATCCAGTCTTTTCTTGAACACCTCCAGGGACGGTGACTCCACCACCTCCCTGGGCAGCCCATTCCAATGGCATTCCCCCTCTAACACTCCCTGACTATAGCCACAGCAAACCTAAATGCACAAACGCTTGGAGATTATAGTGACAGACTGTGATGGTTTGGGTGTCCTCCGCCCCCCACACTTTAGAAATCACCCAGACTAGACTCAGCTGGCTCTGGAAATTTGAATGAAGCTTGTATTTACAGCTAGCACAATTTACAAGCAGATATTTACAGTATGTACAGATATATACAAAGAAATATACAATGTAAAAATTTAAGAGAGGCACACAACTCCCCTCCCAGAAACCTGAGTCCCCAGGAGGGGCTCTCAACCACCCCCTCACCTTCCCCCTACCCCTCTCAACCTTACCCCAGTCCCAAGGAAGAATGGAGGTTCGTCCAAGAGGATTAAGAAAAAAGCAAAGGTGAATCAGCCACAAAAGCAAAATGGAGGGTGAGGTTAGAAAGCAAGATGGAGTTCAGCCAGCAGCCATGAACTCCTCAGCAGGCAAGGAGAAAGAACAGCCCAGCACGAAGTGCCCAAGCGAAGTGCAGAGCAGAAGTGACCTTATCTTTATTTTGCTTTTCCTTTATACATATCCCAGCAAGACTGTGAGCGAAGTAGACCTCACCATTGTTTTCATTTCTTAGCCTATCATCTAGTTCTTCTCACCAAAACATTCTAGTAGGCTCAAACTAGCACACAGACAATAACAAAACCTTTGAGCCATATGTGTGAAACAAACACATTTAGTTTGACCACCAGTATCAGGAGCTCTTGACCATCTCTGCAATATACTGTGGTGAGTGAATCTTTAAAGAATGGATCTTAAGAATAGCCTTTTCCTCCCTCCCCAGCCAGTATGTTACAGGGTACCCCACCCAGCAGCATCTTCTTGTAAGCAGTCTCTGCTTACAAGGAGAGCCTGAGGGAGCTGGGGCTCTTTAGCTTAGAGAAGACTGAGAGATAACCTCGTTAATGATTAGAAATATGTAAAGGTGAGTGTCAAGAGGATGGAGCCAGGCTCTGCTCGGTGATGCTCAATGACAGGACAAAGTTGAGACATAGAAGTTCTATGGAAACATGAGGAGGATTTTTTTCCCTGACAGAACATTGGAACAGGCTGCCCAGGGTGGGTTGTGGAGTCTCCCACTCTATTCAAGACCTGCCTGGACATGTTCCTGTGTGACTCGGTCTAGGTGAGCCTGCTCTGGCAGGGGGGTTGGACCAGATGAGCTTTTGAGGTCCCTTCCAGCCCCTGACCTTCTGTGATTCTGTGTGTGACTCTAAAACAAGATTGACAAGGCCAGGAAGGAAGAAACCCAAAGTTGCAGAAACTGCAATCTGCTGTTTTAGTGTATTATTGTGGTTAAGAACTTTTGCTTCTGTTCTAGTAAAACTGCACTATAACCAAATCAAAATTTCCTGCCAGTAAGATCCACTGGGAATACATGTTACTTTGCAGCTTAACAGCTTTCAGCCCTCTTCTGCCACCTCCCACTTCCTCCCTAAAGCCACAACCAAGATCCTTATTGACTAATATGACAATGCCTAACAAGGGGACAGCTGATAAATCGAAGGTTTGATCCTGTCTAGAACATTTACATGCCTCCAGCAGATGGTTCCTCTGTCTGATTTTGAAAGGAGGTAGCACTGCAGCTAGATGTAGATGAACTCAAGAAAACACACTCATACACAAAGAGTATCTCTGATTACAGGCAGAATAAAAACGAAAGGAGGATAAGGCACATCAAACTGCTGGAGAGGGTCCAGAGTAGGCCACAAAGATGATCAGAGGGCTGGAGCACCTCCCCGATGGGGACAGGCTAGGAGCTGGGGCTGCTCAGCCCGGATAAGAGAAAGCTCCCAGGAGACCTAATAGCAGCCTACCAGTAAGCCTACGACAAAGCCATGAAGGGAGTTTTTACATGATGAGAGGGAATGGATCAAACCTTGAGGAAGGCAGATTTACACTGGCTATTAGCTAGAAATTCTTTACAGTGAGGGTATTGAGACATCGGCACAGGTTGCCCAGGGAGGTTGTGGATGTCCCCTCCCAGGAGGTGTTCAAGGCCAGGCTGGATGGGGCCTTGAGCAACCTGCTCTAGTGGAAGGTGTCCCTGCCTATGGCAGGGGGATTGGAACTGGATGATCTTTAAGGTCCCTTCCAACCCCAACCAGTCTATGAATCTATGCACGAACGCTCATCCTTTCAGCACTGTGCTGATTTTCCAGTTCTGCATGTGAATATAAATAAATCTCTCATCAACTTTCATGATCTCTGCAGCAGGACAAATTTAGAGGAAGCAGAGGAAGTCAAAAGAGAAAAATAAAGAAGCGTAAAAATATCCATGCACATAGAGATGTGAACACACCCCCACACACAGCATACTTTGCCATATGGGATTACAGCTCTCTATTTAACTGATGGATTAAGCACCAATAAATCAAATATAATAATAAAAAAAAAGCTGAATATTACTTTTCTAATAAAAATAAGTCAAGGATTTAAAGCAGAAAAACCTTTTTAATGAAAAAACAAATGGCATTTAAAACTTAAAAGCCTTTAGGCCTAATGAAAAAGTCAAATCCTTTATTTATAATGAAAACCAACTTTCATTAATAATCACAGATGCTGCCATGCAGCAAAAGGTGCAATGAAGTGGGTCCTGCCTCTGGCAGGCTGGCTGTGGTAACCAGCAGCGGTTGTACTAACGCAAGGAAGCACACCCCTAGAAGTAAAATGATCTACAGTGCAATTCAGAGGGAATTGAGGAGCCATTCACTTGAAAGAACACTGTGCTAGTTTGAAGCTAGTTAGAATGTTTTGGTGAGAAGAATTACATTACAGGCTGTGAAAGGAAAACAATGCTGATGTCTGCTTTGCTCATAGGCTTGCTGAGATGTACAAGAATGAAAAGCAAAACATAGATAATCACTTCACTCGGGAGTCTCTCACTTGGGCTGCTGCTGGGGAACTGGCTGAGCTGCATCTTCCTCTCTAACCCCACCCTCCATTTTGGACTAATCCACTTTGCTTCCTAACCCCCCTGGCCAAACCTCCATTCTTCCTTGGGACTGGGGTAAGGTTGAGAGGGGTAGGGGGAAGGTGAAGAGGTGGTTGAGAGCCCCTCCTAGGGACTAAGGCTGTGTTTCTGTATTACCTTTTACCTTGTATATTTCTGTCTGTAACTGTATATACTGTAACTATCTGCTTGTGTATTCTGCTAGCTATAAATATAAGGTTCATTCATATTTCCAGAGCTGGCTGAGTCTAGTCTGGGTGATTTCTAAAGTGGGGGAACACCCAAACCACTACAAATACTTTTAGCAAACATTAGCAAGTGTAAACACTTTAGTGTTGAAGAAATTGCCAAATAGGGACCTTTATTATGGAATGGGATGGGGTACGACATTGGGGGCTCTTCAAGATTAAGTACACATGGAGCTGGCACACAGCATTAGTTGTACCAATAATGACTTTGGCTACTGGAATGGGCTGCCCAGGGAGGTGGTGGAGTCACCATACCTGGAGCTGTTCAAGGCAGGATTGGACGTGGCACTTGGTGCCATGGTCTAGCCTTGAGCTCTGTGGTAACGGGTTGGACTTGATGATCTATGAGGTCTCTTCCAACCTTGGTGATACTGTTTGACTTGGCTGCCTGGGTCACCACCAGCATGACATGTGGAGACTCAGGAAGCACTGGGACACACGTGAGCTAGCAGCCATGACTACTGAGTCTCAGAACTTCACTGGAACTATCATGTATCCCAAACCTAAATTTAGCGGAACACTCCCAGCTTAGAGACTGTCAGAATGTCAAACTGATTTGCCAAGTTTGAGCTTTCTGCAGAGATCCTGCACCCACACGCAAGACTCTTGTGTTGGTTTTATAAAGAGTAAGCCCATGTGCCAGCTGTGGAAGTCTGTGTATCTAGTTGCAGCAAAAGAAGTTCTGCCTCAACACAAGAGGGAACTACTTTACCGTAAGGGTCACAGAGTACTGGCACAGGCTCCCCAGGGAGGTCGTGGAGTCTCCTCTGGAGACTTTCAAGACCTGTCTGGATGTGTTCCTCTGTGATCTGTGTTAGATAGTATTGTCCTGCTCCGTCAAGGGGGTTGGACTCGATGATCTTTTTGGGTCCCTTCCAACCCCTAACATCCTGTGATCCTATGATCAACCTTTCATCCACCTCTGTGCCATGAAGACAGACTGAGGGAGACTGGGGTTCTTCAGCCTAGAGAAGAGAAAGCTCCAGATGGATCTAAAATGCTGCTTTCCAATACCTGAAGGGATCCTACAAGGAAGGCTGGAGAGGAACTTTTCAAAAGGGTGTCTAGCAATATGACAAAGAGGAAGGGTTTCAAGTTGAGGGAGAGTAGGTTTAGAGTGGATCTTAGGAAGTTCCTCAGTATGAGAGTGGTGAGACTTCAGAATAGGTTGCCCAGGGAGGCTGTGGATTCCTCCTCCCTGGAGATGTTCAAGTCCAGGTTGGATGAGGCCTCGAGTGGCCAAGTGTAACTGAGATACACCTCTGTGCATGGCAGGGAGGTGGGAGCAGATGATCTCTGAAGTCCTTCCCAACCTAAGCCACTCTGTAATTCTAAGATCAGGCTGTTCAGATCATTAGGAGAAAATTTAGCAGAAGAAATTGTAGCTATGAAGTGTGCACATAAGTATTTTAGCTTTAATGAGGCCAAAGCTTCAGCAAAAGCAGCTCTTCTACTGTAGTCACTCCTCCAGCCTTTGCTTCACACCCAGTAAGTTGACTTCTTCTAGGGTTATCCTACCCCAAAACTCCCTCCTGCATGCAGTCTTATTATGAATTGAACTTATTGGAATAATCAATACCAACAAGAGCACTCACATGTTAGGGCTACCTTCAGTAGGAGCATTTGGTGAGCTTGCAAGAATCACTTCATACCATATAAAGCAAAGGTCTTTTTTTCTCAGTCTCCCTAAATATTACTTTTTCAGAAGATGCATCAGATTCTTATATTTTAAATATTTTAAGAGTGTGCTTGCCCTAATTTCCTTTTTTCCTCTAATGATAAAACAGGTCAACAACATTAGATTTTTTTTTTTTCATTTTCCAGAGAGAAGATAATGGTTCAGATGGATCTGTACTATCAACTGCAGCAGGCAATTTAATGAGGAAAGTTTCACACCTGTAGTTTTCAAATCAATGAAGTTTCAGTGATGAAAACATTAAACAGCAGAGTGCAGATGCTGGCTTACATCTAGCTGTATTCCTTAGAAAGCTAAAATCACCACCATATACAATACAATAAAACTACACATGGTGCTTGCCCTGCAAAAAAATTCTTGCTGAAGCCTCTTTTTAACTTATTAAATAAATGTAGACCTGTACTTCTTGCAGCAGTTTGAAATTCAAATAACAACTGCTAAGTATACTTCTATAGGCACACAAATATAGAATCAACCAGTTTGGAAGAGACCTCCAAGATCATCCAGTCCAACCTAGCACCCAGCCCTAGCCAGTCAACCAGACCATGGCACTAAGTGCCTCATCCACTCTTTTTTTTTGAACCCCTCCAGGGACGGTGACTCCACCCCCTCCCTGGGCAGCCCATTCCAATGCCAATCACTCTCTCTGCCAACAACTTCCTCCTAACATCCAGCTTATACTGCCCCCAGCACAACTTGAGACTGTGTCCCCTTGTTCTGTTGCTGCTTGCCTGGCAGAAGAGACCAACCCCACCTGGATACAGCCTCCCTTCAAGTAGTTGTAGGCAGCAATGAGGTCTGCCCTGAGCCTCCTCTTCTCCAGGCTGCACACCCCCAGCTCCCTCAGCCTCTCCTCAAAGGGCTGTGTTCCAAGCCTCTCACCATCTTCTTTGTCCTTCTCTGGACACGGTCCAGTATCTCAACCTCTCTCTTGAATTGAGGAGCCTAGAACTGGACACAGTACTCAAGGTGTGGCCTGACCAGTGCTGAAAATCAGTTCAATCCACAAATCACTTTGTAAAACTTCATTTTTCAAAATTCTCTAAACAAAGACCTGTTCCTTCTTCTGTAAAGCTCACATTAGTTTCTTGCAGCTCACCACACCAAAGTTTACCTTTTGCTAAGCCAAACAAGAGAAATTATATACATATATATATATGAAGAGAAAATACAACAGTTTCTTTATGTGACAGAGCAAGTGCTCACAACCCATCTCTTCCTGCACCTGCAGCTCCCTGTGGAGTTTGGTTTAGAGAATGCAGCAATTCTCAGCAAAGGGCATGGGAAAAATTTTGTGTTTCAGGTAACCCAATTCACTGCCTAGGCCAAGTGCAGTCTGCAGCTATGCAAGAAACAGAAGAGGCAGCTGTTGAGTAAATACACCAAAAAAGCCCCTTAGAAAATGGTAGTTGCAATTTGTTGAGTTTTATTAGAGGCTCTTATATCCTGTCTATCAATGTATTATGGACACAGAGTATATGTCTGAAATCATAAAGCCCAGTTGGAGAGGCAATAAAGCAGTATGTATTTCTCATCCTCTGGTTTTGCAAGTATAAAACACTGATGAAGAAAAAAAAAGATTGGATTAAAAAACAAACCCTGTATTGACACATCTTAATGTTCTTACAAACTGGTGGAAGTCCTGTGGGCTTGTACGGAGCCAGAATGTAAGAGATGGAGATAAATGGGACTTGCTGAGCTTTCCAGAGAATGCAGAAGCAGCCTCTTTTAACCTGAACTCTCCATCACACGTGCAGTTAATATGTCTGATATTCCAGGGGAAATGCAATTTGATGTCTTTTGAAAACAACACTTCACTGTCACTTTAAATTATTCCCCACGGGGAATCATTTTACTCCAACATGCTTTGTTTACTAGCTCTGTTGCTTCCAGCGAGCTGTTTGATAGATGCCAGAGATGAAGATGAGCTCTGTAATGCACATTTTTGGATGACTGAAGACAAAATTCCCTGCTTCTTGGCACGGCTTCCCAAATGATGATGATTCTTAAAGCATTCATTACTGTGTAGTAAGGCAATCTATATTTCTGTCAAATCATGTTATTTACCATTTATGGAGAATAAAGATTATAAAGGAGAGATACTTCACAGAGTGAAATAACACACAACAGGAACACACTTTGTGCTCTAATTTTGATTCTCCTCAGTGACCTTGTTATCCTTGCCCTTTAGCAAGGGAAGCATCATTATCAAGTCACCCTCTTTGAAGCAAGGATGGTGATTGTATGCTGCAGTACTTGGATATCACAAATAAAAGCATTTTAAGATTATAGGAAAGGATGGCCTTTTGACAAGATAAACAGTACATTTCTCTTCTTTCTTGGCACATTCATACTGTATTGTTACTGTTTGTAAAGTAACAGTTATAGGCTCCTGTGATGATCAGAGTTTCACTATAAAGACAATGCCCAAGAACGTAAGAGGTAGTCTGGATTTAAAGAGCTGATTACTAACTAGGTCCAATTGCCAAAGGAAGAGAGAAGTGCAGATAAGTCACCGGAAGTGCCACTTGCCACATACTTCAATGCTAACAGCATACACAAATATGAAACAAGATGTAATTGCCTGGCAAAAGAATAGAATACAATCAACCAGGTTGGAAGAGACCTCCAAGATCATCCAGTCCAACCTAGCACCCAGCCCTATCCAGTCAACCAGACCATGGCACTGAGTGCCTCATCCAGTCTTTTCCTGAACACCCCAAGGGACGGTGACTCCACCACCTCCCTGGGCAGCCCATTCCAATGGCAAATCAATTAAAATCATTAAAAGTTCAACCTTGAAATTCAATGAACACAAACTCCTGTCTGATGCAGCTGGTCAGGCACACTGGAAAGTTGTAAGAACAAGAAATGAAGCCAGAGCAATGAACTAAGCAGTGCTGGTTGATCCTGCCCTTTGTAAAAGCACTGAAACATCATGCCTCAGCTGTACTGTCAACAGTAACCATTCTCAGGCTGGATTCTCCTTTTCCAAACAGAATCTGTTGCTTGGAATTTCTTTATATCAGCAAGGCAGATAAGCTTTGTAATGGAACCAAAAGTCCATTTATCACAATAAATCAATTTTTATATAATATAATGACACATCTACCTGACACACATCTATCTTTACAAAAAGGAACGTTTTCTTGCCACTTGTTTATCTACTCAGAACCCTAAGACCAAATAAGCCTTTACAGTTATCTGACTAAACTACTGCAGTTATTCTTACTGTTTTAAGGTTTGGTATCATGGCTATCATGATCTTGACCTACTCCCTCAATGCAGGCACACCAGTGGCACCAAATGAAATGTAGAGCATTAACATCAATGCAGTTATTTGGCATTTCAGTTCAGTGAAACGTCAATGACAAACAACAAAGACACGAGCCACCAGGCCACTCTGCACAGAGCTGTGCTAAGAAACAACACCCACCTTACCTGCTGCTCTACTCCTTTGTCACAGAATCATAGAATGGTTTAGGTTGGAAAGGACCTCAAGGATCATCCAGCTCCAATCCCCTGCCACAGGCAGGGACACCTCCCACCAGAGCAGGTTGCTCAAGGCCTCATCCAGCCTGGCCTTAAACGCCTCCAGGGAGGAAGCATCCACAACCTCCCTGGGCAACCTGTGCCAGTGTCTCACCACCCTCACTGTAAAGAACTTCCTCTTAACATCCAGTCTAAATCTCTCCTCTTCCAGTTTAAACCCATTCCCCCTCATCCTGACATTACTAGACCTTGTCAATAGTCCCTCCCCAGCCTTCCTGTAGGCTCCCTTCGGAGCTGATGGCCAACACACAAACACTTGCAGAAGGTTTATGCAATGGCCAATGGCTTCTATCTCTTTTTTAAGAGAAAATCATTTGGGCAAGATCAGCCTACTGCAAATCAAGGTGTCAGGAAACATTCTCAACCCAGTTGTGCAGTAAGAACCAGACTCAAAAGTAATATATCTGTGATCTACTTATTCTTGGGTGCACTTCCATTTCCACTTGGGATTATAAAGTGATTTTAGAAGACACTGCAGCAGATACCGGATTTCTGTTACAATCCAGGTCAACGCAGCTACACACACATGCAGATTTACGCACATCTTGAACTTAGTGTACTGGAACCTGAAGTCTTGGTGGCATACTGATTTGTATGTCACTACAATAAATACATTGTACACTTGGGTACTACATCCCTAACCAGTGGAAGATTTTCAAGTCTGTTTTGTCAAAACAAAACACTGACTTCTTAAAATGACTTTGAGGTCGTTTCTGATTTACTCACGAACCACCTGCATTATTTATAGGTAAAGACTGAGTCCAACATTTCTTCCTCGTGAAGCATAAATGTAGAGCACTGCACCCAGGGAGGGACAACACTGTGTACTGGTACATGCTGGAAAGCAGCTCCATGGAGAAGAACCTTGGAGTCCTGCTGGACAACAAGTTATCCACAGCACAGCAAGGTGCCCTTGTGGTCACAAAGGCCAATGGTCTCCAGAGGTGCATCAAGAAGAATGTGGTCAGAAGATCAAGAGAATTTCTCCTCCCCCTCTACTCTGCCCTAGTAAGGTCACAACAGGAGTACTGAGTTCAGTTCTGGGCTCCTCAGTTCAAGAGGGACAGGGATATACTAGAGAGTGTCCAGTGGTGACTACAAGAATGAAGAGACTGCGTCATCTCTCTGATAAGGAAAGGCTGAGAGACCTGAGACTGTTTAGTGTGGAGAAGAGAAGGCTGAGAGGAGATCTTACCCATATTTATAAATAGCTAAAGGGTGGGTGTCAAGAAGAAGGTGCCAGTCTCTCCTCAGTGGTGTCCTGCGATAGGACAAGGCGCAGGTGGATACAAACTGGAACACAGGAAGTTCCACTTCAAGACAAGTTAAAACTTCTTTCCTGTAAGAGGGAGAGAGTCTTGGAGCAGGCTGCCCAGAGAGGTTGTGGAGACTCCTTCTCTGGAGACGTTCCAGACTTGTCTGCATGTGTTCCTGTGTGACCTACACTAGCTGATCCTGCTTTGGCAGGGAGCTTGGACTTGACCTCTAGAGGTCTATTTCAACCCCTACCATTCTATGATTCCACGATTCCACGCATCCTAAAAATAACACAATGACAAAGACAATTTGATCTCATGCAGCACTTCAGGAAGCCAGTTCTGTCCCCTGTAATTTATGAGCCATTCCAAATCTACTGTGGCCCTTTTTCATCCCCTAGAGTCCTCAAGCATCTCCTAAGAATCTTGAGAACTATTACACATCTGGCATCAGCTCTCTCTCTCTTGAGCAACAGGCTCTTTTGAGATTCAAGGATGACTTGAAACCTTTCTCAGTCATTTTCAGTTACATAAACTCTGGGGTAAATTGAGATGCAATTGTTACTGTTCAGTAATGTTCACAATCAGGATCTTTCTCCAACTCTGCAGCAGTGAATGATTTACAAAGAAAAAAATCTTTTCTAGCTTAAAACTAAACCATCAAAAGATTATCATAGTATCACAGTATCATCAGGGTTGGAAGAGACCTCACAGATCATCAAGTCCAAACCTTCACCACAGAGCTCAAGGCTAGACCATGGCACCAAGTGCCACGTCCAATCCTGCCTTGAACAGCTCCAGGGACGGCGACTCCACCACCTCCCTGGGCAGCCCATTCCAGTGTCCAATGACTCTCTCACTGAAGAACTTTCTCCTCACCTCAAGCCTAAATTTCCCCTGGCACAGCCTGAGGCTGTGTCCTCTTGTTCTGGTGCTGGCCACCTGAGAGAAGAGAGCAACCTCCTCCTGGCCACAACCACCCCTCAGGTAGTTGTAGACAGCAATAAGGTCACCCCTGAGCCTCCTCTTCTCCAGGCTAAACAATCCCAGCTCCCTCAGCCTCTCCTCGTAGGGCTGTGCTCGAGGCCTCTCCCCAGCCTCGTTGCCCTTCTCTGGACACACTCAAGGATTTCAATGTCCCTTCTAAACTGGGGGCCCCAGAACTGAACACAGTACTCGAGGTGTGGTCTAACCAGTGCAGAGTACAGGGGCAGAATGACCTCCCTGCTCCTGCAGGGAGCTCCTGTTTTATGAAAACATTTTCTTTACAATTATTTTCCACATGTTTTTTAATTAAAAATACAATGGATGTGTTATTAACTGATGAGCAAATAGACTCATCTGCTTATTTTCAAGAGACAGCTCTCTCCTGGTTTTCCACCCATCGTGCTCCCCTTCCTCAGGTTCCTCACTCAGCACAAGCCTTTCCCACAGCAAAGCAGAACTGGGCACAGAAATGCTTCATGTCCCCCAGAATATACCAATAACCCTACTGCAATACATGACTTGGAAAGTTTTGACAAGGAAGATTAAATGTCTATTGCTTTGGAAGGAAAAAATCAAACCAAAGCAAACAAATCATAAGACAGACATGTTTGGAATTGAACTGTTCAACACCATTAGTGAGATTCTGTTGTCTCAAACAGCAGCCTTAAGGAATTTACCCACATTTGCCCCAGTCAGAGAAACTGCTGTTGAAAAGGGGGTACATGGCTAAGTTTTGAGAGGGATTGGGGGGGGAAAAACATGGTAAATGGAAGGTTTTAGGATGGTTGTGTGAGAGCTTATAGCAGCTTTCTAGTACTTCATGATGGCCTATGGGAGAGGGATTGTATCAGCAAGTGTAGTGATAAGGCAAAGAGCAACAGTTTGAAACTGAAGGGAAGTACATTCAGATTAAAGGAAGATAATTTTTGCTGTGAGTGTGCTGAAGCACTGGCACAGGTTCCATGGACAAATTGTGGACATGGCTACACAGACAAGCTCTCCTTGAAGCATCCAAGGCCATCTTGTGGCCTTTAACAATATGATCTAGTGGAAGGTGTCCCTATCCATGGCAAGGGGGCTGGAACGATCTTTAAGGTCCCTTCCAACCCAAACCATTCTGTGAACTTGTGAACTGTGGAATGTTCACATTTTGGTATTTGGGGTCTTTTATCCCATAAAACACAATCTCTTTTAGCAAGCCTGAGTCAGCTGAGACACTAAAGTGCTTTCAAAATCACTCCCCCTCCATACCATATGCAGAGGTATAGACAACACAGAAGGATGATCGTTGCTTAATATAGTTACCTGCATTAAGCTCCAAGTCTGTGTGATGCCTTTCAGCACCTCTACCAGAGTACAAGAGGAGCACCTTTAGCTGAGCTAAAAGCTGTGCACAAGTACTTCAGAAAAATAACAATGCAGTGGGACACACAGTGAATTAAAAATCAATATCAAGTGCAACATTACCCAGAAGCAACAAATGGGTTTACACCAGTGTAATCATGAGCAAAGTAAGCTCAAGAGCACAGAAGAATGGAGGGTTATTCCCCTGAAGAGATTTCATGGCTTTATTCTGCATTACTCTACAACTGAAAATGTTGTGCAGGTCCACATGCAACAATTTGTGTTTGAAAGATAAAAATGGGCAGAGAGGGTTCTGAGTCAAGCAAGGGTACTCCAGGTGTGAAAAAGGATGAGACAGATGCAAAACTCTTTGGTGATGTGAGTCCTGAGCAAACTAAAGCCATGTGAGCAGTCAGAAATGGTTGTGGAGGTCCTGACAAGACACTTGGTGTTTGGTGTGGGGTGAAGGGACTCGAGGTTTCAGGATGACACCATCCGGGAGAGAACCCCCTTTCAACACAGGATCACAGGATGCTGTCTTGAAAGGGTCCTTCTCTCCCAGATGGTGTCATCTTGAAACTTTATCAAGTGCCCTCATGCTTCCCTTAATATCCTTCACACAGACACTGTACCGTGGCATCCCTTTATCTATTAGACTGCAATGCTCTCTATAAGTACATTCCTGTCATACCCTGCAGCTGCCTTATAAGCTCCTCCTATCAAACTAAACAAATAGAGCTCTGAGTCTTCCTTCATAAGGACACCTAACATAGAATCACAGAATTAACCAGGTTGGAAGAGACCTCCAAAATCATCCAGCCCAACCTAGCACCCAGCCCTAGCCAGTCAACTAGACCATGCCACTAAGTGCCTCATCCACTCTTTTCTTGAACACCTCCAGGGACAGTGACTCCACCTCCCTGGGCATCCCATTCCAATGCCAATCTCTCTCTGGCAAGAACTTCCTCCTAACATTCAGCCAAGACCTCCCCCTGCACAACTTGAGACTGTCCCCTTGTTCTGTTGCTGGTTGCCTGGCAGAAGAGACCAACCCCACCTGGATACAGCCTCCTTTCAAATAGTTGTACACAGCAATGAGGTCTGCCCTGAGCCTCCTCTTCTCCAGGCTGCACACTCCCAGCTCCCTCAGCCTCTCCTAAAAGGGCTGTGCTCCAGGCCTTTCATCAGCTTTGTCACCCTTCTCTGGACACATTCCAGTATCTCAACATCTCTCTTGAATTGAGGAGCCCACTTCTTCCTTCTCACACTATACCTTATTTCTTAGTGCTCTTCTCTATTACTATACACCAGAACTGGACATGGGATTTACTGCAAGTTCTATTGCAAGATAAAACCAAAGACAGCATGAAGTTCCCTCACACAGAAACAGGCTCAACCACAGCACTCAGCTGTGAATTCAGCCACTTTCTTTCAGAACCTTTGTACCTTGCTTTAAAGTTTTCTTTCTCTGAACTCCAACATTTTGTTTCTTACTTTTACATTGGACTGTATTTCATTTCAGAGGGTTAAACCTGTCTCTGATCAGATCACCCAGAAATCCAGATAACTTTGTAAATCATGTTATTTTTCTTCAGTACTTCATTCCCACCCCATCAATCTTTGTGTCCATAATCACTCCCAGTAACGACCTGGCACTTTCTTCCATTTCAGACAAAATATGACCAAGTATAAAAAATGCTACAAAACTTCTCAAGGAGCACTCATACACTGCTGCATTTTGAGACCTGTCATACACTCTATTACTTATATACTGCACCATTAGAGCTTCTGAATCAAAAGTACCTTGGCACATGTCTTACAGAACCCTAAGAACATTACACTCCTGTAAATGTTCTATCCAAGCTCCAGCTCACTCTACAATAGCTTTGTTCAAAATTCCTAGTGACTGGCATTTTCTCACCAGCACTTGCTTTAATTGTGGATTTAAGGGTGTAACCATTACCAAGGTATGTTTTGGGGGTTATATATGTATGTATATATAAATACATAGAGAGATATAGGTATATACATACATATGTTACACACAGCCTTATGCTATTTCTGTTTGTCTTACAGAACATATCAATACATGTTTGCACTTTTAGAACTGTGTTTGTTTGACCAAGACTCTAAAAATGCCCCAAAGTATGTCCAAACAGGCATCTGTTGCATCACTAATACAGATAAAATGATATTTACCTGAAGTAAAAAAGTTCAGAATTGTTACCTGCTTTCTTCACTGAAAAAGAGGCCTTTAATTTACAAAGGGGGAAAGATAAAAGCAGGAGAATTCTAAGGAGAAACAAAAGCTGCTTTTTACATTTTGGTTAAGAAAATTATAGCGTCTGAAAGAAGCTTTTTGGATCAAGCACCAGAAGGATCCATGATGATGGCATTATCACAAACACATGGGTTTTTCTAAACAAGCAAAAGTCCTGCTCATTGAAAGAACAGTAAGGGAGGTTGCTACATTATCCAAATAACACGGAAGCCTTGAAAAAAATACTCCTTTTTTTTTATTCTGGTTGCAGTAAAAGTATTTGCCAGAACTGCACACAGAGCTTCGTGAAGTTTACTGACAGGACCAGATGCAGTGGACATACTGAAACACAGAAGGTTCACTCTGAACACTAGGAAACACCACTCTGAACACTAGGAAACACATTGTCACTAGAAGGGTGACCAAGCACTGGCAAAAGTTGTCCAAGGAGGTGGTAGAATCTGTCTCCTTGGAGATGCTCTGAAGTTGCCTGGACATTGTTCTGAGCAAATGGCTGTAGGTGGTCCTGCTTGAGGAGAGAGGTTGGACCAGAGCATCTCCAATGATCCCTCCCAGACTCAATCCTTTTATGATGTAAATATCTTACCTACACTGAGAAAAAAGAATTATTAAAATTAAAAATGTTAACAGCAATTTCTGTTCTCGTTGTGCTTTAACCAGGACAGTTCTGTGGACAGAAACTTCCCATCTGCAACAACAACTGATGGGGTTTTGCAAGAGACTGGCAGGGTAAATCGGAGAATGTGATTTTAAGTTGGTGGTTACACTATTTTATCCAGGTTAAACATCTTTTCTGTTGTTGGTTTATATATTTTGTTCAATTCCCAACCAGAACATAGAGAGGGGACAGACTGTTGTGAAAAACAGCATGAACAGAGCCATGGTTGGTACATGAGGGAATATTAGAATCGCAGAAGAAACAGCAATCCCAACGGGCTACCAGCAAAGCAGAGTTTTTATCTCCAGGTCTCACAACCATTCCCAATAGCAAAGAACCTCTTAGCTTGGTGTTATGTGTCATCAGTGCAGCTATATTTTGAATTCAGACAGGAAATGAAGTACATTTATTGACTCTGCACTTGTCAGTAAAGGATGTCATGTAACTCTGCCCAAGAAGCGACGAATGCAGAGTTATATAAACGCAAAATATTAGTGGAAGCATATTGCAAAGGAAACTCCTGGGATTCTTTCAGTTCGTTTTAAAAGGTTGGCAAACTTTCTTTAGTCTTTAGTTCTAAGCAAACACTACCAGGCTGAACAGGTCAAAGAAGGTTGGATAGAGTAATTGAGTACAGTTTAAGAACATGAGCAGTTTGTTCTTGCTGATAAATTAGACAGCTGCTCTGAATTACATTTCATGCTGTTTTCACACAACAGCTAATTTCCTCCTGCTAGTTCTAAAGCTACTTGGAACTGTACACAATTAACTCTACCACCTTTCCTTTATCCTTCAAAAAGCATCAATTTTGTTTGCTTACAGTTAGCTCTCTACATATTTTCCTTTTTTCTTTCTATACCATTATAAAAGACATTTGTAATAGAAGAAATGCATTAGCAACACAATAGAAGTTCAAAACCTACTAAGTTCCAAGATATTTTCAGGGATGGAAAAAGTGCACATTCTTGCACTGCAGAATGCTCAGGCCATTGCCAGCTCCAGCAAACTGCACATTTTCTCCTTTTCTATATATCCTACACCTCAAAGTATTTCCCCCCACCCTGTATTTGGAAAACCATCACTAAACACCAAGGGTTTTTGTGTTTTCTGCATACAATTTACACTTTGTCATCAACCTACTTTCAATTCTTATGCAAATTGCATTGTAAGTGGATGCAACGTGAAGCTACCATCTTTCTCACTGAAAAATTTAGGAGAAGAGTCATTGTGATACAGAATATTCCTTAAAAGAACAAGGTTGCACAGCTGCAGTTTAATAGAAGATACAAACGAAACACTCTAAGAAGGATCACAGAATCAGAATCACAGAATTAATCAGGTTGGAAAAGACCTTCAAGGTCATCAAGTCCAACCTAGCACCTTCTACTTAACTAAACCATTGCACTAAATGCCTCATCCAGTCTCCTTTTAAACATCTCCAGGGATGGGGGCTCCATCACCTTCCCAGGCAGCCCATTCCAATGGGCAATTTCTCCCTCTGTGAACAAGTCTGCAGGAAGTGCCAAACAGGGAGGGGTGACTGACACACCAGGAGACTGTGCTGCCATCCAGCCTGACCTGGGCAGACTGGAGAGTAACCTTCTGAAGTTCAACAAGGGCAAGCATAGAGTCCTTCCCCTGTGGAGGAATAACCTTCTGCACCAGCACAGATGAAGGGCTGGCGCGATGCAAAGCAGTTCTGTGGAAAAGGACTGGGGAGTCCTGGTGGCCAACAGAATGATCATGAGCCAGAAATGTGCCCTTTTGGCAAAGAAGGTCAATGGCATTCTGGGGTGCATCAAGAAGAAGATGGCCAGAAGGTTGAAAGAGGTTCTCCTCCCTCTCTGCCCTGGTGATGCCTGATCTTAATACTGTGTCCAGTTCTGTGCTCCCCTGAGCAAGAAGGACAGGAAACTGTTTGAGAGGGTACAGCAAATGGTTACAAAGATGATAAGGGAACTGGAACATCTCTCTTATGAAGAAAGGCTGAGGAACGTGGGGCTTCTCAGCCTAGAGAAGACTGAGGGGATAATCTTACCAATGCTTATTAGTACTTAAAGGGTGGGTGTCAAGAGGACTGGGTCAGAGCTTTTTCAGTGGGACCAAACAACAGGACAAGAGGTAACAAACACAAACCTGAACATAGGAATTTCCATCTAAACATGATGAGGAACTTCTTTACCTTGAGAGTGGTGAAGCACTGGAACAGGTTGCCCAGATAGGTGGTGGAGTCTCCTCTTCTGGAGGCATTCAAAACCCACTTGGGAACCATACTGTGCAACCAGCTCTAGTCAAACCTGCTCTGGCAGGGAGGTTGGACAAGACAATCTGCAGGGGTCCCTTCCAGCCCCTACCATTCTGTGATTCTGTGACCAGTATGTGCCACAGAAGATCTATGGCACAAGAGTAAAGATGCTTCTTTAGTGAATGACTTCATGACACAAAAAGGGCAAGAGGTTTTTGTGTGAACAAGAATGAAGGCACATGCTTAACTTTAAACACAACCTGAAGTTCTTTCCTGAATCCTCAATGGGCCAATGGAATGTGCTGCACATCCATACTGAAGAGAATGGAACATACTTGCCTCTTTCCAAAGAGATCTCTAAGAACTTTATGTTATCAGGTATTAAAAGAAATGTGCACTGATTAAGTTTATTTAGATTGAAAATACATTCATCCAACTGTGCCCAGCTCTGGAGCCCTCAATACAGGAAAGACATGGATCTGATGGTGCAAGTCCAGAGGAGGGCCATGAAAACGATCGTGGAGTTGGAGCACCTTTGCTATGAGGACAGGCTGAGGTAGCTGGGGTTGTTCAGCCTGGACAAGAGAAGGCTCTGGGGAGACCTAATCCCCACCCTCCAGTACGTGAAGGAGGTGTGCAAAAAGGCTGGAGAGGGACTGTTTCTGAAGGCCTGTAGTGGAAGGATGAGGGGTAATGGTTTGAAATTAGAGAAGAGTAGATTTAGATTGGATGTTAGGAACAAGTTCTTTACAATGAGAGTGGTTGAGCACTGAAGACAGGTTGCCCAGAGAGGTGGTTAAGGCTCCATTCCTGGAGATAGTATGAGAGACACTGGGGCTCTGGGCAATCTGATCTAGTTGAGGATGTCCCTACTCGCTGCAGGTGGAGGTCAGACTAGATGACCTTTAGAGATCCCTTCCAACTAGGTGATTCTATGACATGCAAATACTTTTCACCTACAGGAGTCAAGCCCAGCATCGGCCAACAGCAAGGTAATTTAACATGGTGTATGTTAATTCTCTTACTCCGATTGTTTTTTAATGAGGACAGAAAGATGTATAATTTTGGTTTGTAACAGATCTTTCATGGCAGCAAAATTCTTGTGGTTTACACGAGGAAAAAAAGGATGTCTGTTTTTGTCATACTTATGATGAGACTAAAAGAATGCATTACCTTCCAGTTTGAATTTCATTTTGACATTCCTCTGGCTAATTGTGTAGGCAAATGGTAAATCAGTTTCAAACACGCTAGGTTCTGAATGTTTAAAAAAGATAAAACCATTCTGAACTGCTCCTGTTCCTTCCTTCTTTACTGTTCTCTTTAAGTCATTTTTTTTTTAATTAGCTCAAATAATTTTTTGCTACTAAAAAATAAAAACAGAGAAGAAGAAAAAGAACCTAATTTTAGATTCTGCCAAGTCATTAATAACTGGAACATTTCTGCTGAAAACACTTGCACCGATTCATTAACCACATCCTCACACTTCAACCAACTTCTCCAGAAGCAAGCAGCATTTGAGTAACATCTGTTCAGAGCAGCACTGATCTGTACTGGTACACAGACATTTTTTATCTTATTACTTGCTGGAAAAAGTAAACTTCTAAGTTATTTATTCAGCTGGGGAAAAAAAAATAGCCCCAAAGACACAGGCAAGTATCTACATGAAGTTATTGGGAGCTGTGTTCTCCTAATTCAGCCTGAATTTTGACTTTGAGTATAATCACTTTCTCACAATGCAAGTACTGGTCACTAGACTTCATTTTATGGTAAGATGAGTTTCCAACGTTTATTTTGCTGTCTTCTCTGAAACAGCTACTGTCTTATGACAGTTCTCAGGCCAAACAACCTCAGCTCTCCCAGCCTGTTTTCACAGGAGAGACCTGAAATATTCTACAGTTAGCTCAAATGTACATGACAGTACTTTCTTTATGTCTGTCTCATTTATGACCTCATAAGCTTCTTTAATGTCCTTTAGGAAGTCCATTTCCCCAAGAAGAGCTACTGGTTATGATTTAGACTGGAAAAGCAGAAATAATTCATGTTTTGTTGCTATTGCTCTTTCAAGGAATCAAGTCTCAGCTGTGCACTGCCATAGTGGTGGTGGTAAGAACTGCCCTGCCATCGGTGGTTCTGTGTGCGAGGATAAAGGTCTGTCAGCACTCACTACTTTTAACTGGGGCAGGTGAAGAGAGAAAGAACAAAGGGGAGACAAAAATTAAAAGGAAGTATCTGAAACAATGACAGATGCAGTTTAGTGTTTAATGTCTCCCAGCATCTGCTTGGAAGACTTCTAAAGCACTCTCACAAAAGCAGCCTTGCAGCCAGGTAATTGTTCTACAGGATAATGCAACCAGAACACGGCTGCTGATTGCCAGAGGAACTTCTCAGCAAAGGAGAATAAAACCCTGCAGATGGACAAGATACATTAGAAGAAATGCAAACAGTCAGCGAAGCAAACAAGAAAAGAGTGGCTGATTCAGGAGGCTTTAACCCAAAGCACTGAATAGTATCCTGGATGAAGTCAACATTAGATAGCTATGCAACAAATACAGCAAAAGACTCCTTTTTTAATATCACAACTCTGTGATGTATTGATCTCTGGCTGAATCTGATGGAGGACTAGAAGCGTTTAATTAAAGAAGCGATTAAGTGCAAATCCCTCTCAAGCCTTTCATGAACATCCCGCTTCAAAGAGTGATATGAAGAGCTACAGCAAGGCTGAGCTGGTGTGCCTACACAGAAAAGGTGTCTTCATAGCGTGATTAGTCACACTCAGCTAAGATACTGTTGAAGATAAAGGTAGTTCTTAGCTCTCAGTAGCAAAGAGCTGACAAAGCTACCACTGAGGAACACTTTGTTTTTCTCTCACAAAATTACCAAAGCTGCTATTACTACATCTTCCAGAGAATTTCAGTGGATTCAAAATGACTGCAATACTTCCATTTGTTTCATTCATTCTAACAGCAAAAAATTGAATCCTCTTTAAATGGGTCTATGTTCCCATAGCTCTAGCAGGGAAAAGTGCAACGGAAGCAGATGACAACGAGTATTGTCTCTTAGTAAAAAAGAACAACACCTTGGCACTACAGAGAGGCCTTCTGTTAGAGGAGACTCAGCAAAATTAATTCAATTGATCACTGATGTAACCTTAATTTCAAGAAATGAGCTGGCAAGACCCTTTTCAGTTTAATTTTCTCAGATGTGAATCAACAAGAAAATAATCTAGCTTCATAATTCCATGCTCTTTTTAAACCAGTCCTGATATGTTGGGACCTATCATTGCTGGACAGCCAGCTGAACCTGAGCCACTCTGTGCCCCGGGGGCCAAAAAGGCCTACAGCATCCTGACCTTGACCAGCAGGCGTCACCAGCATGACCAGGGAAGTGACTGTCCACCTGCATTCAGCATTGGTGAGGCCACACCTTAAGTACTGAGTTCACTTTTGAGGCCCCCACTACGAAAGGATAAGCATCAAGTTGCACCAGACCAGGTTTAGACTGGACATCAGAGGAAACTTCTTGACTGAAAGGGCTCTCAAAATCTGAAAGAGGCTCCCCAGGGAGGTGGTTGAATCCCCAATCCCTGGAGGTGTTTCAGAGAGGCAGAGATGTGGTGCAGAGGGACATGGTTTAGCACCAGACTTGGTAGAGTTAGATGATCTTGGAGGTCTTGCCTAATCAAAATGATTCTATGATTTTCTTATTGAATTTTCCCTAAGTGTCCTTTACTCTCAATAGATTTTCCTTCACATATTCCTGCAGACATATCTGTATACTGCTGCATACACTTCCTCCTCTTTGAATTTTATTGCTGTTCATATAGAACTCAGCATAAATATTAAATATAATCCCAGGTGCAAATGTCTTAAAGCAGAAACACAAAGAAAGAAAAATATAACCAGAAAATGAAGACAGAAGGGATTAAAAATAAAACACCTAACAATTCTGACTAACCAAAACCAGAAACAAATATAGCTAATGTGAAGAGGCAGAGGGTAGAAAGGAGAAGCTGTGCCATAAATGGTAAGCTGAATGAAACAAAAGTGACATTCAGAAGTCATATGAACAAAAAAGGATCTCACTGTCTGCTGTGGTGAGGAATGAGACCTTCATGTGTGTGAGACCAGAGAGAAAAGTGTATGAAACTGAAAAGAATCATAGAATGGTTTAGGTTGGAAGGGACCTCAAGGACCATCCAGCTCCAACCCCCTGCCATAGGCAGGGACACCTCCCACTAGAGCAGGTTGCTCCAGGCCTCATCCAGCCTGGCTTTAAACACCTCCAGGGAGGAAGCATCCACAACCTCCCTGGGCAATCTGTTCCAGTGTCTTACTAAAGGACTGAAATACAAATCAGTACAAAAAGGAAGTGGCTTGGAGAAGAAAAACAGGGTAAAAATCAGATCCAAATGGAAAGGAGTAGAAATCTGTTTGTATCAGGTCACTCAGAAATGCATAGCAGATAGCTGCTCCCAAATGGATGAGCTGGCTTCAAGAAAGCTTCCCAGCAAACAGCTCTTAGATCAAAACATGCAGACATGAAAATGAAGGTTCAGGGACTGAAGTTCAGAAGAGACAGAAAAAGCCATCTTAGTAACACAATAAGCAATGTGGTGAGAAAGAACACATGGAATAAATGTGGTTTTTTTTTTCCAGTACCTCTAGGACATCACACTGCACTGGTGTCCAGGTTAGGCAACATGGAAGCAAAGTCACAGACTCATAAAATTATTTCAATTGGAAAAGACCTCTAAGATCATTCAGTCCAACTGCCAACCTAATGCCATCATGGCCATTAAACCATGTCTGTGTCCATGGGTTTCATGAACACCTCCAGGGACAGTGACTCTACCACCTCCCTAAGCAACCTGTTCCAGCATCTCACTGCTCTTTCAGTGAAGAAATGTTTGTGCTCCTGTTTAACACTTTCAATCACAAAATTTCAGGGGTTGGAAGGGACCTCAAAAGCTCATCCAGTGCAACCTCCCTGCCAGAGCAGGATTACCTAGACCAGATCGCACAAGAATGTGTCCAGGCAGGTTTTGAACATCTCCAGAGAGGGAGACTCCACAACTCCCCTGAGCAGCCTATTCCAGGGTTCTGTCACCCTCACAGCGAGAAAATTTCATCTCATGTTTCCATGGAACTTCCTATGCCTCAGCTTCCACCTATTGCTCCTTGCCCTGTCATCAGGCATCACCGAGCAGAGCCTGGCTCCATCCTTCCGGCACTTTCTCTTTACATACTTGTAAACACTGATGAGGTCACCTCTCAGTCTCCTCTTCTCCAAGCAGCACAGCCCCAGCTCCCCCAGGCTCTCCTCGTAAAAGAGATGTTCCATTCCCTCAATCATCCTTGTGGCTCTGCGCTGGACACTCTCAAGCAGTTCTATGTCCCTCTTGAACTGGGGGGCTCAGAGCTGAACACAGTACTCCAGATGCAGCCTCACCAGGGCAGAATAGAGAGGGAAGAGAAGCTCTCTCGACCTACTAGCCACAGCCTTTCTAATCCACCCCAGAATGGCATTGCCCCTCCTGGACACCAGAGCACATTGCTGGCTCATGGTTAACCTCCCATCAACTAGGAGCCCCAAATCCTTTTCCCCTTCACTGTCTTCAAACAGGTCAGTCCCCAGCTATATTAATCCCTGGGGTTGTTGTTTCCCAAGTGCAAGACCCTGCACTTGTCCTTGTTGAATTCCATCCAATTTCTCCCTGCCCAAGCCTTGCTGAACAGCAGCACATCCTTCTGGTGTGGCAGTCGCTGCACCCACTACACACCTCTTCAGCTGTGGCATGGGTTTCCTGGAGCTGTTCTGTGGGACATGAATAAATCAAAATATCTTAAAGCAACTCTGCAAATTAATGACTTGCTCACCTACATGGCATTCAGGAGTCTCTCTTCCCTCATTCTGGCATCAGTTTTGACCTTTGGCCTATGAATACTTTTCCAGCCAAAGTTGTTTTGTTCCTACACCAGTATAAAAATTGTTTCCACATAGCAGTTCTCCACTGTTTCCAGCTAATACTGACTCTGTTGGGTATAACAAAATGTGATATGTTTTTGTTGGGAAAAAGTCCAGCATTCCAGTCCAAAGAATTCTAGAGAAGTACAATGCATTATAACTGCTAACTGCATTGCATAGCAATTCTGAAACATTAAATTACTCAGCCAGAGCTTTGGTTGAATGAGGTGACACTGAATGCAGAAATCTCCTCTTATTTGTGTACAATTTACCACAGAGTGACTTCATGGATTTCTGTTGAGACAATTCTGATTTTCATATTAAGAACTACATTTGTCTAGCTGGAAATCACCCTGTGAAGGCTACTGCCTTGTTCCACCGCACAGCTAATAGCACATTAGCACACAGAAGACTCAAAAGCAGCTACCAGTGATTTCCACAGTTATGCTAGATAGCATGGCATTATGAAGTAATGAACTCAAGTGTATTTTGGTGAGCATGAACTCATTGAAGCAAAACTATGTCAGATTAAACATTCTGGAGCGGAGATTTTTTTGGCTAAAGGGCAAATTATAGTGATTTGTTTTAAAAGGAAATGAAAGAAAATGTTAGTATAGATCATAGAATTATGGAATGGGTTGGGTTGGAAGGGACCTTGAGGATCATATAGTTCCAACCCCCTGACACGGGCAGGGGCACCTATCACTAGACCAGGCTGCTCAAGGTCTCATCCAACCTGGCCTTGAACACCTCCAGGGAGGGGGTACACATGATGTCCCTGGGCAACCTGTTCTACTGTCTCACCACACTCAACTGTAAATCATTTCTTCCTAATATCCAGTGCAAATCTCTCCGCAAGCTTCAATCCATTCCCCCTCACCCTATCACTACAAGCCCTTGTAAAAAGTCTCTTCCCAGCTTTCCTGTAGGCCACTTCAGGTACTAGAAAGCCTCTATAAATTCTCCATGGAGCCTTTTCTTCTCCAGGCTGAACAGCTCAAACTCTCTCAGCCTCCCTGTAGAAGAGGCACTCCAGTCTTCTGATCATTTTCACAGCCTCCTCTGGTTCCCTCCAGCAGTTTCATGTCCTTCTTGTGTTAGATGCACAAGAACTGGATGCAGTACTTCAGGCAGGGTCTCATGTGAGCAGATCAGAGGAGAATCACTTCACTTGTCCTGATGGTCATAGCAATATAGACCCTCAAGGATCAATGCTGCAAGTAGCCTTACTATTTTAACTACTAACTGTGGTATAAGACAAAGTCAGAAGACATTATCAACACAAAGGCATGGATATGTCACCAATTTAGTGCACAGCCTTGAGGAATGAAATATATATAGCAAAAATTCAGTGAAACTACAGTACCAAAAGCACAACAGATGCATTTGTGACTCTAAAGCCAAAACACAACATAAAATGCTAGGATCAAACAAAACAAACAGACTTGTATATGCTGAGATCTCATCAAGTGCCAACGCAAAAGGAGAAGTCTAAGGGTATGCCAACTAGTCACAAGATTGCTCTAAGTCACACAAAGACAACAAAGATGTAAAGATGATAAATGTATCCCAATGTTGTATTTTGAGACCCAGAGAACAACACCACTTTGGGCACAACATACAGAACCTCCTATGGAAGAGCTCACGCAGGACACGTGAATTGACAGGTATAAATGACACTCAAAGGAACCCACTGTGTGAAATCAGAAGACAGTTCCTAGCTATCAGAACAGTTACCATGGAATCATAGAATGGTTTAGATTGGAAGGGACCTCAAGGATCATCCAGCTCCAAACCCCTGCCATAGGCAGGGACACCTCCCACTAGAGCAGGTTGCTCAAGGCCTCATCCAGCCTGGCTTTAAACACCTCCAGGGAGGAAGCACCTCCCTGGGCAACCCGTTCCAGTGTCTTACCACCCTCACTGTAAAGAACTTCCTCCTAATATCCAGTCTAAATCTCCCCTCTTCCAGTTTAAACCCATTCCCCCTTGTCCTGACATTACTAGACCTTGTCAATAGTCCCTCCCCAGCTTTCCTGTAGGCTCCCTTCAGAGACTGGAAAGCCACTCTAAGGTCTCCTCGAAGCCTTCTCTTCTCCAGGCTGCAGAGCCCCAACTCTCTCAGCCTGTCCTCATAGCAGAGCTGCTGCAGCCCTCTGAGCATCTTCGTGGCTCTCCTCTGGACCCGCTCCAGCAGTCCCATGTCCTTCTTGTGTTGGGGGCTCCAGAACTGCACACAGTACTCCAGGTGGGGTCTGATGAGAGCAGAGTAAATTATCTTTTGTAATACAGCTACATAGGAAGGACTAACAGACAACCCCCCCTGCTATTAGCTAAAAATATATAGTGAAAAGTAAGAAAAGAAATACCTTGTATGAGACACAAGTTGTCATCAATCAGGTGACCCAGACCACCTTTAAGGTTCTTGTTACCTTTACAAGGGCTTGATAAACTAGAAGGTAGGAGTTGAACTCCTACCTTCTACATACTTCTAAAATTCACTGGTAGGACTTTTGTTTCCAAAACAGACTGCGTTCACAAAGCACAAAACTCTTGTAGCCATATCTACTTACAACATGATGCAATCTAACACTGGGAAATGTAAACCAACTTATCAACTCTTTTTTTTTTTTCCCATCTGGGAATACATTCATCACACTGACAGCTATGAGGAAGGTATCTCAATTCAAACCCAACAGTCAGTTCAGTAACAATCCCATGTTCCAGTGATGCCGAGTGAGTCCTGGGAGGTGCTACACTTCGCTAACCCATCTGCTTTTTAACACAAGGTCAAAAGATTTTCTAAAATTGAGAGCAAAAGAAAAACCATTTACTAGCTACATAGTGGCAGTCCCTCTACAGGGACACAAACCAGTTTTCTTTCTTGCTTAAGGCTCAGTATTGCATCCCACAGTTCAGGTGACCTCTTCATTAGCTGTCATTTTGGGAAGTTCTGAACAACAACAAAACCAAGGAGGACGTGTGGCTCTGTCAGCCACTCTCTTGAGATGGACACTCAGTAGGGCTTTTTCCATAGCCTGCACAGAGTGTTGACACACAGTTATGAGCATATTTACTTGGGTTTTAGTGGAAGAATGGCTAGCAAACAGGTTTTTATCACTCTGTTCTGATGGGGAATTTATATTGCACATTGCAATGCTCTATGGCTCAAAATAAGCTTGTTATTTTTTTTTAAACATGTCTATAACTAATTACAGCTTGGGTTAAAAAAAATAAAGCTGGAATACTGTGTGCAGCAGCTGGGTTTTCTGATTTATTTTTTTCTGAGCTCAGGTAATAAAGTAAGAAGTCTGCAAATATACTGAAATCCTGAAAGTTAAATATGCATACTACAAGCCAGATTTACTTGGTTTTCACACAGCTTTCACCTCTTAAACAAGAAAAAAGCCCAGAACTATTCAGGCATTTGAGTTGGGTTTGGGGTTTTGTGTAAGGAAGCATAGGATCTGATCACTTTCCTGCATCATTTCCCTCAGCACTTGGCCACAATCATCATTAATATGATTGTATTGCATTTCTGTTTCCCATGCAAATTGCTCAGGCACTTCACAAAGCATCAATGAAAAGTTATTCTGTGCTTTTAGTTGCTATGAGATGTGCTTTAGTAGTGTAAGGAATAGTTAGCATGTGAAATAAAGTCCATGCAATCCCCCCAAAACAATACTGCTAGGATTTTACTGATACCAGGTCATTCCCACACAGAGTGTTTGAGAGTGACAGCCAAGCTGCCCATGAATAAACACGAACAGGATAATAATGATGTTACTCCATACTAATGATTAACATTCTGACTAAGGACTTTTATGCAGGATGAATGGACAAATGGAGAGGGACTTTTTACTAAAGTATGGAGTGACAGGACTAGAGGTAACAGCTTCGAATTGGAAGGAACTTGATTTAGGTAAGTCACAAGGAAGAAAACCCTTCCTTGTGAAGGGTGGTGAAGCACTGGAACAGGCTACCCAGAGAAGTTGTGGAGGCACCAAGCCTGAATCGAGTCCAGCCCCCCCTGCCAGAGCAGGACAATCCTATCTAACACAGATCACAGAGGAGCACATCCAGACAGGCCTTGAAAGTCTCCAGAGAAGGAGACTCCACAACCTCTCTGGGAAGCCTATTCCAGTGCTCTGTGACCCTTACAGTAAAGATGTTCCCCCTTGTGTTGAGCTGGAACCTCTTCTGCTGCAATTTACACCCATTGCTCCTTGTCCTAATATTTGAACTATCTTAACAACTAATGAAATGACTTCTAAAAATCTAGGAAATATACACTTGGTGGTAGAAGGAATGGGCACAACAACAGAAAATTTAATGAGGAAATATCAAGGCACATCAGGTGAGAAATGGTCAGTAGGTGCATCTCACTTGAATAAAAAAAATGTAACAGAGCTCAATTGTGCAGAGTTTGAAAGAATTATTTCAAACTTAGAATTCATCACAAGGATTTTTACTACTCATGATCATCTTCTGTATGCCAGAACTGTTCAGCAAACACAAGAACATTAACAGAAGTAAAACTAACTTACATTGCCTTATTTTTTTTCCCTTATGTAAAGGTATAATCTACTGCTGCCTTGAATATTATGTAAGGGTTATATTATTTATAGACTTATTCTTTCCTTGACTATCAGGTTTTTTGTTGTCCTACAAAGAAACTCAAGGAGATAAAGAATTTCAAGTACACCAGAATGAAAATATTTCAACAAGAAGTCCAGATACCTCCAGTATCTGAAGGGAGCCTACAGGAGGGCTGGGGAGGGACTATTGACAAGGTCTAGTAATGTCAGAATGAGGGGTAATGGGTTTAAGCTGGAGGAGGGGGGATTTAGACTGGATATTAGGAGGAAGTTCTTTACAGTGAGGGTGGTAAGACACTGGAACAGGTTGCCCAGGGAGGTTGTGGATGCTTCCTCCCTGGAGGTGTTTAAGGCCAGGCTGGATGAGGCCTTGGGCAGCCTGCTCTAGTGGGAGGTGTCCCTGCCTATGGCAGGGGGTTGGAGCTGGATGATCCTTGAGGTCCCTTCCAACCTAAGCCATTCTATGATTCTATGATTCTATATATTTTATAATGTAGCAGCAGGCTCTGGGTTCACAGAAGGAAAATCCTGCAGCAAGTTACAGCAAACTGGGAAATAGTGATGAAACATCTTTTTGTCTCAGAATAAATACTCATTAGTAAAATAAACTGTTCACAGGAAAAATGAGGGGTGATAAACATGTTTGCTTCTAAAGACTCTGAAGGTATTAAACTATCCCTAGATCATCACTCTCTGAGGAAAACAGTTTGAGAATTTTCACTATTAAAGCATGAACTTCAACAGTCACCTCTGAATTAAAAGATAGCTTAAATCAATGTATTTTGTCTGATCTTAGCTAAAAACCAGGGAGTTGCAGAATTTGACTCCATGTCCTAATTTAGGACAAAGATATCTTTTAGAAACCTGCATAATTTTGCAGGATGAAGCAACCTTCTTCAATCCAAGCCCTACTGTAAAAGCACAGAGTGTGTGTGAATACAGGTGCTCATCTGAACTTGCTTTTTTGAAAGGGAGATAGAGTAGAGCAGCTTTCTTCTAGAAGTGAGGGGAGAGCTGACCTTCTACAAGTCCACAGCACTAAATGATCTGATTCTTCAGATCTCTTAGAATCACAGAATCATAGAATGGTTTAAGTTGGAAGGGACCTCAAAGCTCATCCAGTTCCACCCCCCTACCATAGGCAGGGACACCTCCCACTAGAACAGGTCACTCAAAGCCTCATCTAACCTGGCCTTGAACAATTCCACAGAGAGAGCATCCACAACCTCCCTGGGCAACCTGTTCCAATGTCTTAGCACCCTCACCTTGTAGCTCTTCACTGGACTCTCTCAAGCAGCTCTGTGTCCCTCTTAAAATACTACTCAAAGCAGTCACTACACAAACCTCTTCGGTAAAAGGATCAGCACATGCAGTTACTGACAATTTTCACTGGGATTTAGAAAACAGCTCTTAGTTCTTGTGAAATGGTTGCAATTTTTGATTGCTTTGTTGGGTTTTTGAGGAAAAAAAAACCCACACCAAAGCCTTGTATCACCTCTAAATTCCTAAGCTGCTTCACCAGGGTGCAATACACAGATTTTTAGTGACGCCTAAAAAGATCATATTCATTATCAACTGTCTTAACAGCATAATTCTTACAGAAAGCAGAAAAAAAAAATACAACAAACCCCAAACCACAATAAAAATGCTAATTGAGAAAGTTTTGGGCAAAATGCTGCAGATGATACAATGACACACGCACAGGAAATTAATTCCGTGGCTGATGTGGAAAAGATGGCTTATAAAGTTAACGAGATGCTACTTAAGGCAAAAGGAACAATTAGACTATTAGCAGCAAAGATAAAGCAAATGTTTTGCCATCAAATATAATGAAACTAATTAAAAGTGAAGTGAAAACGAAGATCTGAATACGAAAACAGAAATCAAATGAGATAAAAGGCCAGAGTTCACAGCGACAAAATGCAGACCCATGTGTTGAAGCACACAGCACCCGTAAGACCCTCAGCAGACTGTAATTCATCACTGCTTGTGCTAGTTTGAAGCTAGCTAGAATGTTTTGGTGAGGAGAGCTACATTACAGGCTGTGAAAAGAAAACAGTGGTGATGTTTACTTCCCTCATAGGCTTGCTGAGTTGTATAAGAATAAAAGCAAAACATAGATAAGGGAGTCTCTCACTTGGGCTGCTGCTGGGGAACTGGCTGAGCTGCATCTTGCTCTCTAACCTCACTCTCCATTTTGGACTAAGCCACTTTGCTTCCTAACCCCCCTGGCCAAACCTCCATTCTTCCTTGGGACTGGGGTAAGGTTGAGAGGGGTAGGGGGAAGGTGAAGGAGCGGTTGGGAGCCCCTCCTGGGGACTCAGGTTTCTGGGAGGGCTGCTGTGTTTCTGTATTACCTTTTACCTTCTATATTTCTGTATATAACTGCACAACCTGTAAATATCTGCTTGTATATTCTGCTAGCTGTAAATATAGGCTTCATTCATATTTCCAGAGCTGGTTAAGTCTAGTCTGGGTGATTTTCAAAGTGTGTTGGGGCAGGGAACACCCAAACCATCACACTGGTTTCTGCACATGCTAAACCAGGAAGACGCATCCTCCTGCAGGCATGGACTGGGCTCTTCTCAGGAACAAACAGAGATGTTTACAGAAACAGCACTAAAAGGCAAAGGTGCTTATTGCTCTCTATAACTACCCAGAAGGAGGTTGTGGCCAGTTGGGGGTTGGTGTCTTCTCCCAGGCAATCAGTGACAGAATGAGGGGACACAGCCTCAAGCAGCATCAGGGCAGGTTCAGGCCGGACATCAGGAGAAAGTTCTTCACAGAAAGAGTGATTTGCATTGGAATGGGCTGCCCGGGGACGTGGTGGAGTCACCGTCCCTAGAGGTGTTTAAAAGGAGGCCAAATGAAGCACTTAGTGCCACGGTTTAGTTAATTAGAAGGGTTAGGTGATAAGTTGGACTCGATGATCTCAAAGGTCTTTTCCAACCTGGTTGATTCTGTGATGCTGTCCTTACCCTCTGCTGCTGGCTCCTCTGTCAATACTGATATCTCAAACTATCATTTTAATGTTCTGCTCACTGAGGTCCTGCAGCAATGTCAGACAAAGGATCTGCACGACCCATTTGAATTTCCAGTGCTTTCAGCTAAACCATCCCACATGTATAAGAACCTCACATTCACCATATGTTATCCTTAAAAATCTCTTAGAATTCACCTGCTGCCACACTACCACAAGCAGGGACTGGCAGTTAAGCTGTTTGCATGCTGTAACTACCACTCTCAGTGCTGACCACAGTTATCTCACCTCTACTCAGTGCTTCCCTTCTTTTTCTCGTAGTTTCAACTAAAATATCTTGGCTGCTGTCTTAAACTACCATGTGAATTGTTTTGACTAAGAACCAGTCTCCGTGTTAATTTCCACTAGCCTGGAGGCCTCATCTTTCAGGATGCATTTCAATGCAAAGAGAAGTTTTAATTATGTTTTTAATGGCCATCAAATCATTCATGTGAGGGTGAGCATTTCTCATGCTCAGAAAAATATACTGAGATAATGTGGAGTGTCTTAGGAAAAATAAGAACACAACATCCTGAAAGCAAAGTTGCATGAAATAGTGGTCAGGAGCTGGAACAGGCTGCCCAGATGTGGGTGCTCATCTTTGGAGGTGTTCAAGAAGCATCTAGATGTGGTGCTTCGGGATATAGTTTAGCTGTCATGGTAGCTGGGTTGTGGTTGGACTTCTTGATATTAAAGGTCATTTCCAACCTGAATGATTCCATGAGTCAAATTACAGAACATGCAATGCAAGGAAACACTGGCAGGTGTGGTACTACGGGACATGGTTTGAAACCAGGCTTGTCAGAGTTACAGAATGACTGGACTTGATGATCTTAATGGTCTTTTCCAATCAAAATTATGCTGTAATACTCTCTTCCACTATTTAGAAGCATCCTTTGCTAATTCAGCCTTGGAGTAACATGGGGCATTGTTTGCATAACATCAAGCAAACCTGTAACACTAAGTAACATAATTGCTTAGTAATGAATTGTTGAAGGTTTTGCTGGCAAGAGAAAAAGAAAGTGTTTTCCCAGTAATTAACTGTTCAATTCTGCTTAGCCAGCCTATATGCTCACTCTGCAAGTTACAATGACCAGGTCTGCACAGGTTGAAGTCTCAGCCTTCGAAAGCATCACAATTACCTTGCTAATAGGACTCACCTACAAATCACAACAGTTCCATTGATGTTGACAGGATAATAACAAGCACATGCAGAATTCTAAGCCTGTTGGTAACACCCACCTAGTTCAGAGCACACAGACACAATATGAACTCCTCTTGGGATTAGCCACAAGCATTGCCATGATCTAACAGTTCTCCTGCTCGCTCTGAGGCTATCCGCAGCACAGCAGAGGAGACAAAGACAGAATTCAAACTCAAATGCTAACAACCAAATAACAATGGTAAAGGTAATAACATTGCAACACATATTTTCATGTGGTGAGACACTGGAACAGGTTGCCCAGGCAGGTTGTGGATGACCCCTCCCAGGTTGGATGAGGCCTTGAGCAGCCTGGTCTAGTGGAAAGTATCCCTGCCCGTGGCAGGGGTGCTGGAACTGCATGATCTTTAAGGTCCCTTCAAACCCAAACCATTCTATAAAACTATGTATCTTTATCTCCTGTTCCATTTAGGTCGTACACACAAAGCCCAGCAAACACAGCAAGCCATGACCAGCCCGAGTAGTTTTAGCAAACACAGGTCAGAAGCCCTTGCAAAGAAACCTTTTAAAGGACAACATCTGTTTCACTGCACTATAACAGGAGATTCTACTCTCTGCTTCTTCCATAAATATCAATAAAACACTGAAGGAGCTGTTGCACTTACAGTAAGTTCATCAAAAAGACTATATGAAATTGAAGGAGAAAACAAAAAATCAATCAAACAAAAAAACCCCAACAAAACAAAAACCAACAATAGCAAAACACACAAAAGAAAACCCCCAACAACTGAGAAAAACTGAACCAAATCAACCAACCAACAACAACAAAACCCAACAACTCACTTGGAAAGAAAACAAGGCTAAAACTGAGCAAACTTCTTAATAAATGTGAAGAGCAGAAGCAGGCAATCTCCAGGGCTACATGGCACGACTGAGCACATCTTCGCAGATCACACACACTTTTCTGAGCGTTGCAAAGCACAAAAGTGACTGCAAGAGGTCTTTGGAAGCACAAAACCAATTGCAAGAGGTCTTTTGGAATTCTGGTAAGAATTTTCCACTGGTGTGAATGTTACAAATGCCAGCACTGGAAGCTGAAAGCTTTGCCTCACACCTCTCCATTCCCAGTAAAGCACTGTCTTCAAGAAAATGCTAAGTAGGTATCTGGAAGGTCTGCTTTCCAACCTACTTAATTAAATTTGTGCAAAAACCTGTATGGACACTCTTGTTTCAGCTCCCACCAGGTTTACTTCATCTTTATTTAAGCTCTTTTTCTTAGGAACACATTTAAGTTGAACTGAGGAAGCTGCTTTCACATCACAGAGTCCATAAAGGGATCTGTAAAAGTTTACTTACACAGAGCAGCTTATGCCTTTAAATACACTTCCTCATGTGAACTATAACAAACTGCCTCTTGTCTCCAAATTCCCCAAACAAATTTAAAAGCATTGTGCTGGAGAGGAAAGAAGCACCCTCAGATACTTTGCTAAATCAGTGATGCCGCTTTGAGACAGTATTGGTTTGGCTCACACAGAATGCAATGGGTTGGAAGGGATTCTGAAAGGTTATCTTCTCCACCCCACCCCCCCTCCCCCCCCAGCAGTCAGTAATGCATCAGATTACTCAGTGCCTCAGCAACACAGACCTTCAGTGTTTCCACGGATGAGACCTCCACTACATCTCTGGGCAACCTGCTCCAGTGTTCCTCCACTCTCACTGTGAAGAGCTTACCGCTTAAGCCCAGCCTAAACCTACCTTGCTCCAGTTTCAAATCATTGCTCCTTGTTCTACCACTACAAGCCCTTCTAAGCAGTTCCTCCCCAGCCTTCCTGTAGGTCTCCCTCAGACACTGAAATGCAGCTATTAGGTCTTTCTAGATCCTGCTTTTCTCCAGGTTGAACAACCTCATCTCCTCATAGGAGAGGTGCTCAAGCCTTATGATTGTCTTCATTCTAGACCTTCCACATCAGGCCCACATCTTTTTTGTGTTGGGGGCCTCACAGTATAGCCAGTGTCTTCCCCAGGGAAACTTATCCATTTTTAAGTAACTAGAGGTGCACACAGATGACTTTTCATAAATACTTCTAAAGCAGCCACCCAGAGATTTGAAAGACAGCACATTTCATGAAGCCAGCAGTATATCACTTCCTAAGACAGAAGATACAAGTTCAACAATGTGTACACCTAAACCTAACCAAACATTAATGAACCTTTTACACAGAGGGTTGAAAACACACCTGCACTTCATGCTTGCAATAAGATGTCATAAACTCAGAGCTGTAGAATAGTAATATAAACATTTTAAAACAGTTAGACAAGGCACTAATGGGGTCATCAAGTTCTCAGCAACTCAAAATGATGAATAGAAGACTCCATGATCTAATCAATTAAACCCTATGAATCAGTGTCCAAGGTAAAACAACCACCATTTTCATTCAGTGTTCTCAATTAGTTAAGTTCTATCTGCTCCTCTGGACACATTACCTAAGCGAGCACTGGAGTGGCAACACCAAATTTCCAGCTCTTTGACTTTGCTTTCAAGGGAAAAAAACAAGCAAATGCCACACATCACATGGGACAGAACTAAGAGATACAAGTTAGAAAGGTGATGCTAAGCAGGCTGTATGCTCACTGGACCTCATTCACAATCTCAAAAGTAGCTGGATGCATTTGGTAAAGAGCAACTGACATTTATGTTTTCCTCAGTAGACCTAATTAGGTCTGACATACATCCATTCACACTCAAATAGGCACAGAAACCTTCAAAGTTATTTTCCAATTACTTCCACATATACTGCTTCATTCTGAAAGTACAGGGAATGTGAATCTTCAGAAGATGCTACAGGTGCTGCTCATGCACCTTCTCTAAGCACCTGAATCCCCAATACGAAAAATGCTTCTTTAAAACTCATTGCTTTCAATACAGGACACTCTAACCTCAGCCCCTTTAATGTCATTTCTATTTGTGATGGACAGAATTTTTAATCACACATAAGCATAAGCACTGCTCAAGTTGTCTTAATCACTCAAAAAGCCAGTCCTGTTCATCACTATTATTAAAGCAGTAACATTAATACCCATCTGAGAAGCATAAAGGGTGCTAAAAGATGGCAAAGTAAATGTTCATGTATGGAAGACATTCTAATAATACAACTTCTCCAAAGAGGTTAAGAAGGATTGAAGCTAAGATAAAGGTCACTTGAAAAGTCAGAAGGCACTGAGCATGGTATCACAGGGGTGGGGGTAGAATCCCCAAACCAAAGGCATCTCCTCTCTTAGCCTTTCTCATAAAAGCAGAGCTTGCTTTAGCTTTACATAAACAGTTTGATGAAATGTCAGCAGCTCATCAGTAGTCAGCTGCATTTCCACAACGGTCAGCTCACTTCTCAAAAGGACTGAATTCTTAATGTAGTCCCTATATACTGGAACATTCCAAACTCTCTTTCCTAAGACGTACTTTTGTTCCTCTGATTTTGCAATCTGCTGTAGCATGAATGGAAAACAGCAGTCAAATCACCAATGTGATAAGCAGAATAGCTCAGAAAAACAAGGGAAAAAATTCCAAACCAACCTTAATGCAACCTGTATTTTTTTCTAGACTACATTTGCTTTGCTTCTGATGACGGCACTCAGCATGGAGTATTACATCTAATTCCAGTGCTTCCAACACAAGAAGGGCATCAAACTGTTGGAACAAGTCAAGAGAAGGCCATGGAGATGGCTAGAAGGATGGGACAGCCCCACCACGGGGAAAGGCTGTGAGAGTTGAAGGCTATTCAGTCTGAAGAGAAGGCTTTGTGAAGACCTTTACAGAGACATTCCAGTACCCAAAGGGGGCTACAAGAAATCTGAGGAAGGGACATTTTAGAAGGGCTTGTAGTGACAGGATGAGGGGGAATGGATTGAAGCTTGAGGAGTGCAGATTTAAACTGAGTATTAGGAAGAAATTCTTTACTGTGAGGGTGGTGAGACACTGAAACAGGTTGCCCAGGGACACTGTGAACGCCCCCTCCCTGGAGATGTTCAAGGCCAGGTTAGCCAGGGCCTTGAACACCCTGTCTAGTGAAAGGTGCCCCTGCCCATGGCAGGAGGGTTTGGACTGGATAAACTTTAAGGTCCCTCCCAACCCAAACTATTCTATGATTCAAACTGCTAGAAACAGAGGCTACAAAACAGCAATGACATCCTTTCTGAAACGAACTGCTCTTTAGGTACTGACAAAACAAACTGTTGTCTTGAAATCTGCAATTAACATGAGCACTAACTAAACTTTAAAGCTCTTCAACAGGGCATTTCAAAAAGTATCATTTTCTACAACTCACTGATGAGGAATTGAGTGAAAAGCCTTCCTTGACATTACACAGCACAGAACACAAGAGAAAAATCTAAGTGCCTTCAGGTTCACGGTAACTGGAAATGAGAGATTGACAAAATGCTCCTGCTTGTACTTCACTTTCCACAAGAGCCTTCCCACCTGCCTGAAAGTAGAATGTTCAAGAGCAAAGAAAAAAACAACATTTAGTGGCTATGAAGAAAAAACATGAAAAGACATTTACAACTTTATAAATAACCACTGAGAAATTATGAACTCGGATGATGTTTGTGAAGTTTGATCCCAGGCTGCATCAAAACAACCATGGTCAGCAAGTTGAGGGAGGGGATTCTCTGCCTCAACTCTCATGAGACCCCATCTACAGTGCTGTGTCCAGCTCTAGGGCCCCAAATACAAGAAGGGCATGGATAGACTAGAATGGGTCCAGAGGAAGACTACAAAGTTTATCAGAGGGCTGGAAAACCTCTGCTGTGAAAATAGGCTAAGAAAGTTTGGGATCAGCCTGGGGAAAAGAAGGTTGCAGGAAGACCTCACAGTCCCTTCCAACCCAAGCCATTCTATGACCATCCAGAGTGTAAGGACAAAAGCTCTATGAGACACACCAAAATGTAAAGCACCAGGAGGTCAAAAACTACAGTCAGCTCTCAAGTTTGTAGAACACCAGGAGAGGAAGCCAGAGTATTTTCTAAACAATGTATGTTTAGCTGTCTTTGAATTCCCAGCAAAATGTTGTGATCTAAAAACCACCTCTTTGGCAAATACCTGCATGGGGTTTTTTTGCTGCCAGTGCTCTAAGCTATACATGCTGCGGGCTGCCCAGACAGGTTGTGCAATCTCCCTCTCTGGAGATATTTAAGACCCACTTGCATGCATTCCTGGGTGATCTGGTGTAGGTGATCCTGCTCTGGCAGGGGTGTTGGACTGGATGTTCTCTTGAGGACCCTTCCAGCTCCTAACCTTCTGTGATTCTATAGCTCTGCATAGGCTCTGAAAACCTCTATGTTGTGCAAGACCCCTGGGATGTGCTAAGTTCAGCCTTCTCTGTGCAAGATAAAACTTTAGAACGTTCAGAGCTTGAGGAGCACTTATTCATCCACCTCATCTACTAGAGATATCCTGAAAGGACTTGAGGGTGGTAAAATAGTATAAAGTTCAGCCTTCTACTTAAGCTAAACTTCAGAAGTATAAAGCTTACTGAGTCCACCTCTGTAACATACCCTTAGGTGTCACACACTATTCTCCATTGTCTTATTCTGCAATTCTGATGACATCATGTCAGGATTTGGTGCTGCTGCTAGCACACTTGAAATCCTAAACTCACTCAGTTTACAGCTCATTCTCATGGTAGACAGGCTGTTTACTTCTGCTGAAGGGCCTTGAACACAACTCTTATGAAGGACACCCAAGGGAACTGGGGTTCACAGGATCACAGGATGTTAGGGTTTGGAAAGAACCCAAGAAGATCATCAAGTCCAACTCCTCTGCCAGAGTTGTTTAGTCTTCAGAAGAGGAAGCTGAAGGAAAACTTCATCATCCTCTAAACCTCCCTTGAAAAAGGTTGGAATGAGGTAGGGATTGGTCTAGTCTCAGATGGAACAAGTGACAGGACAAGACAAAATGGGGTCAGGTTGTGCTTGGGGGAGGTTGGATACTTGGAAAACGTTCTTCACAACAGGGGTTCTCAGGCTGCCCAGGGAGGTGGTGGAGTCACTACTCCTGAAGGTATTTAAAAGGCACACAGCTGTGGTGCTGAGGGACATGGTTTAGTGGTAGTGGTGGGATCATGAGCTCTAGGAGAGCGGTTGGACTTAATGATTTCAAAGCTCTCTTCCAAACTCAACAGTTCTATGATGCTATGTTTCTTTCCTCTAAGGAAGCTCCCAGAAGGAATGGCTACATGGCAGGAATAATCACAAAAACTAGTTTTATATGCCTACAGAGCAAAATGTCATCTTTGTCCTCTCAGGCACGAGATGGCTTTTGGCACCCATCAAGGAGATTCAAGCTAGCATGTAACTTAGAGACTACTTGTATTTATGCCTAATTCTTGCTCCATTTATCTCCTTCCTTTGATGACACCAGCTCCTGCGACCTCTGTAGGTGCAGCCCACTGGCAGCAGAAAAAAAATCCTGAGTTCAAAACTCTATTCTCTTCCCTAGGGAAATCACCTATAGCTTTTGCTGCTCCAGATTATTCAGCAATTTATGATACAGCAGTCCAGAAAATAGCCTTATCCAGTCTCCTCCCCTCCTCTTACCATCCTGACGTGTTTTATTTCTCTGAAGCTTTTGTTGTGAACCACCAAGCACTGGCACTTGACATCCATCAATATAAATCAAACTTTCAGGTAGAAGGTTAAGAATAACTTACAGTATACATCTGCTTCTTGATTTGAGATACCATAGCACGGTTTCTGTTGGAAAAGACTTTTAAGATCATTGGTTAGGTTGTGGAGTCTTCCTCTCTGGAGACTTTCAAGACCCATTTGGATGTGTTCCTGTGCAGCCTGAGCTAGATTCTATGGTCCTGCTCTGGCAGGAGGGTTGGACTATGGGGGTCCCTTCCAAACCCTAACATCCCGCCTGAACATGAGCCAGCAGTGTGCCCAGGTGGCCAAGAGAGCCAGNGAGGTTGCTCTCTTCTCTCAGGTGGCCAGCACCAGAACGAGAGGACACAGCCTCAGGCTGCGCCGGGGGAAGTTTAGGCTCGAGGTGAGGAGAAAGTTCTTCACTGAGAGAGTCATTGGACACTGGAATGGGCTGCCCAGGGAGGTGGTGGAGTCGCCGTCCCTGGAGCTGTTTAAGGCAGGGTTGGACGTGGCACTTGGTGCCATGGTCTAGCCTTGAGCTCTGTGGTAAAGGGTTGGACTTGATGATCTGTGAGGTCTCTTCCAACCTTGGTGATACTGCGATACTGTGATCCTGTGATCCTGTGATTGAGTCAAGGAAAACATCTCAGTGCCACACCATTTTCCCAAGTGCTACAGTCTCCTTCAGTTACTAGCTCAAACTTCAAATATACAGTAACCAAAACCAGCCAACTAAGAAAGCCACGGTCCTACAGTAAGAATTTAATTTCTATCAACCTCAACTTGTGTGCCAAGATGTGTCATGGAGCCAGTGGCTTGTTGCATACCACCCTTCAAATGCTGACATGTTTTGACAATGTTTAAAGCTGTTTAAAGCTGAAGAAGTGGATGTTCACCTCAGCCATCTGCCAAGGCAGCAGATGAAGACGTTGCACACATTCCATAACTGATCTACCTCAAGTCACCAGGAATCCTCTAGTTTGAGGCACGCTTTCTCAGCGGAGCTAATAACAACCACATCAAGCACATTGACAACAAGGTTTGTCTCTATGTGCAATTTAAATAGATTAAATACTGTCAGTGTAAAGTGGATTAAACATTAGAGGAACTCCTGGTGCTGATTTTCACCCTCAGAAACACTCCAAGCTTGTGGAAAAAAAAATAGCAGCCATTTTTGGAAAGAGGCTTCCTTTTTGAAACTCTGAAGTCCCTTTTGGACATCAAAAGGAAGTAGACACACCTCTGAGCATCTAGAAGGTGCTTGTGTTTCTTATCAACAGAAAAGTTCATCTGTAAAAAACAAGAGAGTAAGAAAACTTCTAAATGTCCAGATTTTTTTTCAAGGTAATTTCTCTGGAACTCCTGCAATCCAAACAGCAGTTAGCAGCAGTCTGGAAACCAAGGAAACAAAATCAGAGCGACAGGTTTCACTGACTGGCAAATTCACAGCAATTCCTGCAGTTTTCAGTCCTTATTTCAGAACTTAAGGAGCTTCACTCCTCATATCTCTTTGCACATATTTATGGCCTTTCAATCTCTGTGATTTTGCTAAAACTCTTGTTTGGATAAGTATCACAGAATCACAGAATTATTTAGGTTGGAAAAGACCTCTAAGATTATTGAGTACAACCATCAACCCAACACCACTATGGCCATTAAACAACATCCATGGGTCTCATGTCCACACATTTATTTAACCTCTCCAGGGATGGTAACTCCACCACCTCCCTGGACAGCCTGCTTCAAATCCTGACCACTCTTGCAGGAAAGAATTTTTTTCTAATATCCAAGCTAAACCTCCCCAGAACAATTTCAGACCATTTAGTCTTGTTTTATCACCTGATAGTAGAGAGAAGAGACTAATCCCTACCTTCATCTCCCTTCAGCTTCCTTTTCTCCAGATTAAATAACCCCAACTCCATCAGCCACTCCTCACCAGACCTGTTCTCCAGACCCTTCAGCAACCTCATTGTCCTTCTCTGGACATGCTGCAGCATCTCACATCCCTTCTTGTAGTTAGGGTCCTAAAACTGAACCCAAAACTCAAGGTGTAGCCTCCCCAGTGCTGAGTACAGGGGACAACAACTTCGCTGGTCCTGCTGGCCACACTATTGCTGATCCAGGCCAGGATGCTGTTGGCCTTCTTATCCACACTGATGACTTGTGTTTGGCTGGTTGTCAACCAGCACCCCTACATCCCTTTCCACTCGGCAGCTTTCTAGCCACTCTGCCCCAAGCCCGGAGAGACCAAAGTGCAAGACCAGGCACTTACCTTTGTTAAACCTCACATAAAAACATTAAAGCACCAGGTATTCACAGAATGAACATTTCAAACCATAACAGTAAGTCCTACTTCTTTGAGTGGCCCACCTGAAAATAGTAGAGGTACCCAAGTGTTAAAGCCTGCAAACAGCCTGTCCTTCTGCAGCCTATATTGCATGCAGGAAGCTCTAACTCCACCAATAGGGCTCTCAAACACAAACCTCAATCTCCTGTGCTTTTGTACATCTCAGTGTTGTAAATCTAGTCCATTTCTCTGCACCTAAGTAAAATCAGCTCTCTGGATAATTCATCATCATCTACCCTTGACAAAAGAAAGGCTCCTAGCAACAGAGACTTAGATCACCTTCCCGAATTACATATTCCGTGCTTCCTCCAGCTACCTAACCTCTTTTCCCCCACAATACCTTACTTGAGCCTTCTTTGCTGCAGTCAGAACTCATTGCTAACCCAGCTGCAATGGAGCCAGTGCATATTTCCAAGGTCTGTTATGTATGCTCTTGGGGGAGCTACAAGTAGGACAATCCTCTACTGATAGACTGTCAGCTGCAAGGGTTCATCCACTGAATATAACAGCATGCTTCCCTTCTGAAATTCTCTTCTTTTGACAGGCTTCTCCACTTGAGAAAAGTAGCAAAACTCCTTTTACCTACTGTTTTTATCATAAGATGCCTATTTTCCCTATGTATTTGCCATTAGGGGAAAAAGAAGATTATACAGCAAAGGATCAGGCTACAAAACTATAACTTTATAAACTCCCATAAAACATTACCAGCTCCCCCTATATATTCCTAAATTTATATTTTTCTCTCTACTCTTCTAATTTACATTATTTGGGCTACACAACTGCATTATTTTAAAAGTTGGGTCCTTTTGTTGGCACTCTGAAGCCTTACATTTATTCAGTTCCAACTTTGTTCTCAAAGGAAACTGGCTATTTATTTCAGCAAATGTATTCAGCAAATGTAAATCCGGGTGAGAAACAGAATAGTTGGGTATAATGTTGTATAAGTTCAGCATAACTATTCACTCCCCTGTCTAAATTCAAGCCTTTTCTTCCTCCTTGTGGGATTCACAATTATAATATTTATAGATAAATAAGGACAGAATCTATGGAAATAATTTTAAAGCTTTAGATAGCTCACAGTCACCGGCAGTAAATTCAGCATGCTGTGTAACACAGTCTTACTGCAGTACGTTCTTGCTGCCAGGGAACCATAACCAAGTACTAAAAGGTGTTGGGTTGGTTTTTTTTTTTAGTTTGATTTGGGGTTTATTTTAAAAGCATACAACATACCCAAAACATAAGGAGGAAGTACAGCCCCCTGAAAGTCTGAATCACATCACACAGCTCTGAAATCTACTCCCAGTTCTCAAAGATCTCCTCTGTGACATGAAACTAACCGCTTGATACTCCATGCTGCAGTACTGGATGATACATCAGTCCCTTCTATTCCTCACAAATCTGTGCTGTCAACTTACATGGCAAGGAAAAGAAATCTCATTCATTGGGCTGCTTCAGATCGTAGTAGTATCATAGTATCATCAGGGTTGGAAGAGACCTCACAGATCAAGTCCAACCCTTCACCACAGAGCTCAAGGCTAGACCACGGCACCAAGTGCCACGTCCAATCCTGCCTTGAACAGCTCCAGGGATGGCGACTCCACCACCTCCCTGGGCAGCCCATTCCAGTGTCCAATGACTCTCTCAGTGAAGAACTTTCTCCTCACCTCGAGCCTAAACTTCCCCTGGCGCATCCTGATGCTGTGTCCTCTCGTTCTGGCGCTGGCCGTCTGAGAGAAGACAGCATCCTCCCCCTGGCCACAACCACCCCTCAGGTAGTTGTAGACAGCCATACGGTCACCCCCGAGCCTCCTCTTCTCCAGGCTAAGTATAGGTTCAGATGTATAGGTTCATAGACTGGTAAGGACCACTGCAACAATCTAGTTTAAACTTTGTCATTAAAGGATAGCCTGAAATCTATTCTCATGTTCACGTTAAGCATGATGGATCGCAGAATATACTTGGACAGAAGGGACCTTTGTCTAGTCCAGCCTTTGACCCAGTACTGTTCAACTACTAAACCATGTCCCTAAGCATGAAGTCCACATGCCATTTAAACACCACCAGGAACAGCAGACCATTCCAATGTTTGATAACCCTCTCAGTGAAGAAATATTTCATAACAGCTAGCCTGAACATCTCCTGGAGCAGCTTGTATCCATTTCCTCTAGTCGCGTCACTTGTCACCAGGGAGAAGAGACTGTTCCCCATACTCGCTCCAACTTCTTTTCAGAGAGAGGTAGAGAACAATAAGGCCTCCCCTTGGCCTCCTTTTCTGAAGAACTCACCCTTCCCTAGGTACAGTATTCAAATGGTTGGTTATTCTTCTCCATGTTAAAAGTCTGTACCTAATTCAAGTAGTGTTCAGCTCCTACTGCCCAGCCTCTGGGTCTTCTAATGCCCTCAGACACTGCAACAGGCTGCCCAAAGAGGTGGTGGAGTGACTTTTCCTGAAGGTGTTCAAGAAATGTGTGGACATAGTAGCTCAGGACATGGTTTAATGGCCATGGTGGTCTTAGGTTGACAGCTGGCCTTGATAATCTTAAGATCTTTTCTAACTGAAACAATTCCATGATGTGATGATTCTTTGCCTGCCTGACCAATACCTGACAATTCTTATGCCTTTGTCTGCCTGACAGCATCTGCTGCAGTACCAATGCAAACAATAAATGAGACTGTGTTATTTAAACAGCATTCCCCCTTACCTGCCCATCTGGGACAGCTCTAACACCATCATACTGGAGCTAGCTGACACTTGAAGCTTTTGGCAACAAGTATGCTACCAAACATCTGCTCTGATACCCCTCTTTAGCACCCCCTCTCCCACACCATACGGACATCTCCACTGAGTGCTACTGCAAGGCCACAACCCAGCCCTCATCACTTGCTGTCCTCTCTGGGGAAGTCAGATAATTTCACACAGACTTCACACCCCATCATATGGAAACCCAGCCTACTGCAGGGAAAGCAGACAGTACAGGATGTGTCCATGTTGCAGCATGCTCTGCCCATGTTCCTGCCACAAAGCCCTTCCAATGAAGGTGCAGTCTACACTGAAAGAAGTATTTGACTTTACTTTTATTTCTAGCATTGCTGTTGCTCTTCCTAAGTGACAACTGCTGTGCTCCTTGTGTAATCCAAGCTTACACTTGGCGCTTCATCAACACAACTACGGCAGCTGTGACTGTGAGGGGAAAGACAAAGAAACAGAAATGGGCAGAGAAGACAAAGCAAATGTTACATACTAGGATCTAGTTCCTTACTGACATAAAGAGGTTCGGTGGCATGAAAACTTATGACAGGATGGTAGACTGAGATGGAAGAAGAAATGCTTCCGAGTCACTTCTCAAGTGACACAACTCTTTGCTATGAATCATGCTAATATAGCAGCAATGTTACTGTACTCAGTTTTGGGCTCCCTAGTTCAAGAGAGACAGTGAGGTACTGGAAAGGGTCAAATAGAGAGTTACAAGGATGAAGAAGTTGTTTAAACATCTCTACGAAGAAAGGCTGAGAAGTGGGGCTGTTTAGTCTGGAAAAAGAACACTGAGAGGGGATCTTATTAAGGTCTATAAACATCTGAGATGTGGTTGTCAACATAAAGATGAGTCTCTTTTCAGTGGTGCCTATAACAGGACAAGGAACAACAGCAGAAGTTCCACCTGAACGTGAGGAGAAACCTTTTCTTTCTGAGAGGGACAGAGCCCTGGGACAGACTTTTCAAGGAAATTTCAGTCTCTCCTTCTCTGAAGACTTTCAAAACCCACCTGGATATGTTCCTGTGTGGCCTGCTCTAGGTGATTCTGCTTTGGCAGGGGGACTGAACTCAATGATCTCCAGAGGTCCTCTCCAAACACTAACATTTTATGATTACTACTGACCAGTATACAAGACCTGGAGTGTAAAAAGAGACACAGGGAACTCTGAAATCGAGTTTCCAAGCAAAATCCCTTCAACTACACAGTTCAAGGAAGAACATCTGATATCGGTGATTTTATTTCCCACAGTTACAAAATGACCATTTAAATCCTCTGCTCACAGTTACCAAAAGTCATTAGAAAGGCTCAAAGCCCAAGCACACAGCACTAAATGTCATTCCCACAGTGGATTCTGGGCAAAGACAGAAGAGCTAATAATAAAGCCCACTCAATAACAGCAGAAATATGCCAGTGCACTAAAAAGACAGGATTGTAGATAACATCTTTCATTTTACTTTGGACTCCAGTGAAAGTTGTTAAATATGTTTGAAATAAAGTCTTGCAGCAGTGACCTTTCAAGACCATTGCTGTCCAAAGTCTAGAAAACCAAACACTGAAGTTGTCCTTAACAGAAGTTCCCTAAATATTGCTCCCAACATTCTTCTTCTTTAAAGAACTTGAATGGTAAATTTCCTACTTGTAGCAGGAACTGATATACTATGGAGACAGAAGTTTCATAGGTGTTTAGCCTGGAGCAGAGAAGACTGAGAGATCTCATTAATGTTTGCAAATATCTGAAGGGTGGATGGCAAGAAGGTGCCAGTCTATTTTCAGTGGTGTTCTGTGATAGGAAAATGGGCAATAGGTACAAACTGGAATGCAGGGCATTCCACCTCAACATGAGGTAAAACTTCTTTACTGTTACAGGGGCTGGAACAGGCTGCCCAGAGCAGTTGTGCAGTCTCCTTATCTGGAGACTTTCAAGACTTGTCTGGATGCATTCCTGTGTGACCTACCGTGGGTGATCTTGCTTTGACAGGGTGCCTGGACTTGATCTCTGGAGGTCCTTTTCAACTTCTATGATAGCAGAGGTCAACCATATCTGGTATCAACTCATTATGAAATGAGGTGGTCACACACGGCCCAAGACCTATTCTTGCTGCATCCATAACAACCTACATCGTACCACTTCCTTTTGCAATCTCAGTGTCCAAGCTGCAGGTCTTTAGCTGCTTGACTCTCAGGCTGCACTCCTTAACCTTTTCCCTCTTTTGGATTTACAGTACAGTAAAACACTATTTGGACGGCCACTGGATACAACAAAAGCGGGCAGGGAAAGCGCTCCACATGGGGACACAGACTACACTCACAAAGTTGTGCTCTATACCCAGTGTAGCTTGCAGTGCCTATGTTGGAGTACCTACCATGAGATGTTAGAGTACCTGCCATGAGAGATTCTTGGTTAAACCAACAATCTGTATACCTGTCAGCATTACCAATACACAGGTCAAACACCGTACTGCAAAGCCTGCCTTACCCTTTGGGATGTCCCTATACATAAAACTATTGCCTAGAGTGCAAAGTCTCAACATGTAGATTGACTGCATTTGCAAAGCTACTCTGTGCCATGAGTCAACTCAAGAAAGTTTCAAGTGATGTAAGTCACACCATCTATAAAAACAACTGCTAAAGTGTGGTTTGAACCCAGCATCCTTTGAACTCATCCTGAGAAGTGGAGCTTCAGCCTGTGCTCAGGTCTGGTCTACACACCAATGCTGTACTTGTCACAGCTTATCAGCAATAAGCATAAAACCAGTAAATCTCAGACATAGATAGAGAGGGATTTCACTGGCATACCTGCTATGGAAGCAGACTGATAGTCTTCTTTCACATATGAATACAGCATACAGAATTGAGAACTATGTTTAAGGGAAGCAAAACAGAGAGGAGAAAGAACAACTCTCCTGACAGCCTTTGCTGTGTCTCCACCTGCTATGGAAGCAGAGTGGTAGTCTTCTTTCACATATGAATATAGCATACAGAATTGAGAACTATGTTTAAGGGAAGCAAAACAGAGAGGAGAAAGAACAACTCTCCTGACAGCCTTTGCTGTGTCTCCACCACAGACACTTTCAGTGACACTGTCACAGAAGCCAGAGTTTTTCTAGATCAGCAACTCCTGAGGCCCCCATACTTTGTAGCATCAACGTATTTTCCCTTTGCAGCAAAACTCACTTCCTTGTATCAGACACACAGACAGCTGTTACCACCAAAGACACTGAGCAACTTGGTCCAAAACTGTAAACTGTATGTATAAGTTTCCCAGCTATACTCTTATTGCTGAGAACCAGGTAGTATTTAGGAAAGAATGGAAGGGGAGAGGAGCTATAGTAAAAGAAAAAAACTAAATAAATCAAACCAGAATCCACTTGAGCAGTCACTAATACAAAATAAATTAGTTGTGAAGGCACAGGTTCTGCTCCTACCAAACTCACCAGCTAGCATCACATTTATTTCAACTGGCCTATTAAACATGTGCACCCCTCCAGCTTGTGTCCTGACAGACAGGAAGGCTGGCAGACAATCACAGAATCACAGAGTCGTTTGGGTTGGAAAGGACCTTAAAGATCATCCAGTTCCAACCCCTCTGCCACGGGCAGAGACACCTCCTGCTAAAGCAGATTGCTCAAGGCCTCATCCAATCTGAACGCTTCCAGGATTGGAGCCTTCACAACTTCTCTGGGCAATCATCCATCAACATAAGCCACAAAGAATCAGCACTAGTGCTGAGAAAATGCAACTGCCATTCAAAATAAAATTCAAAGCTAGGAAACGACAGGAAAAAGCCTTCCAGCAGCTTCAACTGCCACTGAACGTACAGCAATAGCTTTAATTTGAAAGCAATCCAAATGCTACTCTGGGTACTCTCTATGTAAAATTTAACTAACTGAATGTTCCTGTAGCAACTTTCAATTCTCAATTCTCTTTTTAATTAGGCAAAGGCAGTACTACACAAACGCTGTTAAGCATATTCCTCATGCCTAAGGTCAGAGTTGGATGAAAAGCTGAACCTGTTTCCATGTAATCCAGCACTTCTATAATATACAGAAAGACATCAGCCAAATATCTTGAGAACTGGTTCTCCTTTGCTGCGGTCAGATATAATCATTTTGGTGAAAGAGACAAGTGACAGTTCTTTCCATTCTTGAAATCACTTGGCAATACATCAGATGAGGTAAACTTGCTGGACACACTGCAAATGCCCCTCTCTGCAGAGATTAGGGATGAGGAATGGTCTACAGCACACCTACAAGCAGATGCATTCATCAGAATCACAGACTGTCAGGGGCTGGAAGGGACCTCAAAAGCTCATCCATTTCAACGCCCCTGCCAGAGCAGGATCACCCACAGCAGATCACACAGGAATGTGTCCAGGTGGGTTTTGAATATCTTCAGAGAAGGAGACTCCACAACTCCCCTGAGCAGCCTATTCCAGTGCTCTGTCACCCTCACAGGGAAAAAAAATTCTCCTCATGTTTAAATGAAACTTCCTGTGCCTCAGCTTCCACCCATTGCCCCTTGTCCTGTTATCAGGCATCACCTAGCAGAGCCTGGCTCCAGCCTCCCAGCACTCACCTTTACCTACTGATAAACACTGATGAGGTCACCTCTCAGCCTCTTCTCCAAGCTAGAGGCCCAGCTCCCTCAGGCTCTCCTTGTAAGTCAGATGCTCCATTCCCTTAATCATCTTTGTGGCTCTGTGCCACAAAAGCCTCTTCCTGTTGATATTCTGTACTGAGTAAGATCTTCTACTGGGTGGTTGTTTTTTTCCTCTTTGTTTGTAGGTCGCTTTGTAGGGTATTTGGGAGCAAGAGTGGTGTGTGTGTGTGTGAGAAGGAATATCCCTCCTCTCCTTTCATCCACAATTTTCAACAAAAGAAATAATCTGTGCTGGTCTTAAAGTGTTATTAGAGCACACACAAATACATTTGTTAAATTTCAGCTAGTAATTTCCCTGGACAACATCCTAGTTAACAGCTCTGCTCTTAAAGGTCTCAATTCCTTAGGCTGCATTCAAAACTAAAACTGCCTAGAAGTGAAAGCTGCTGAGAACTGACTTAGAGCAGCTGCCAGCCCTTTACTTCTCTTCAGGCTCTTTGCCTCCTTGGGTTCCTTGGTTTTTTTTTTCTTTTAGGTTATTTGATTTTTAACTTTTTAAGTCTTTGATTTTAGATTTTATTCTCTCAGATGCTTGCCTTTTTTTTTTTTTTCCACAGATTAAGCTTTGATTAATTTCTCAGGATATTAAAATCTAAAGCAAATCCACAGGTATGCCTGGGATTTGTTATTCTGGATCCTGAAAAATCAGAAACCTCTATGTCTTGCACTTCCAGGAATGTAAATAAGCTGCCTCTTTTTTTTTTTGCTTCATATTCAATTTCTCCATGAATCAGACTCTGATGAACTTTTCAAAGAGAGGGGGAAAGTATCTTTTGTTTTCCATCTGCAGAAAGTAAAATTAGCTTATATATATGCACATACACACAGAAGCACAGATTTGAACTGTAACATAATGCTAAAGCTTCTGTGAAACTGTTAAAAATCTCTGAAGTGCTAACCAGAGATGTGCAGGTGAAATGCAGTAAAGAAAAAGAAATAAGCCCCAACAAATCAAAGCCTGAAAGCCCAGTTCTGCACCTTCTTAAGATAAATATTTCACTCTTTAAAGACTAAGAAGTTTAAATGGTTTCCAGCAGTCCTGCACACATTTCACTGGGTGAAAACAAAACAAATATTTTGATGTCTGGAGGAAGTGTATGTCCCACCTCTTCATCTGATGTTTAATCACAGGAGAACAATAAGGAACCAAAGAGGCTACAGGATAAATTAAGTAGCCAGCTAGCTCATTTCCTACCTTTAAGGTTCAATCTGCTATATCTAAGTGACTCTTCACAGCACTCAGTGTAAGCTGCTCCTGAAAGCCTCGGTGATGGAAAAAATAAGACCTTAGAAAAGGAATTTGAGTGCTTCACTATCTGTGCAAGCAGTAATTAACATGAATTTTTCTCTCAGAGGCTCCAGTGGCATCGTCATTGCTCTTACACTCTGGTGGGAATTTGGAACAGGTATTTGTGTTGCCATTTCTTTCGTTTGGTATATTTGGGGTTACTTCGTTGTTGTTTTTTGGGGGGCTTCTTTTCCTTGATATTTTCTTTGTTTGTTTGGGGTTTTTTTTGAGGTTGTTGTTTGTTTGTTAGGGGTTTTGTTTATTTGGTTTGATTTTTTTGGGGAGGGAGTGGAAGTGTGTTGGTTTTGTTGTGGGTTGTTGGTTGGTTGGTTTTTTAAGCTCCTCTTTACACTCTCCACCATTTTATCCCTATCCAACAGAAAGCCAGCTACATCCTACTAATGACTGCTAGACATAGAACTATCAGTGCACTGAGACAGCAAGAGATGAGAATCTCTCATCCACACAAACAGTGAGAGGCTTCAGCATCAACTGAATTCCAAAGAGGGCTCTATGTGTGTGTGTACAGCAAGTAAGTAGATGCATACTCATCTTCCTATTAGCTCAAACGACTGAAGATGGCTTGGTGCCCCATTTCAAATAACATACCTGCATATAAAGCATGGGGGGGGGAAAAATCAGAGCTCCAAAAAGCTACCAATTTGTGGAATTAAAGAGCTAACAGAAAGCAGTGAGGTTAACAACTCTTTTGTCTGTTAAATGCTAGCTGTAACATTCCACTCCTAAGTGTATCTGTAAGAAATCCATGCAAGCTCACAGAACAACTGCTGACCAAGCAGAGTGAATTAGCATGGAGCAGGGGCCCAGGCCAAATATTCACAGCTACCTCAAAAAACAAGCTGAGGCATTCCAGGTAACTCAGCTGAACAAAGGAGGCTGAGGGAAGAGCTTCTAGCACTCTACAGCCACCTGAAAGGAGGCTGGAACCAGGTGGGTGTTGGTCTGTTTTCACAGGATTTCACAGAATCACACAGAAATTCCCCAGTAACAAGAGACAGGACAAGAGGAAACAGCCTCAAGTTGCACCAGTGAAGGCTAAGGTAGTATATTCAAAAACATTTCTTCACTGAAAGGGCTGTCAAGCCCTGGAGTAGGCTTCCCAGAGAGGTGATGGAATCCCCATCCCTGAAGGTGATTAAAAGATGCGTAGATGAGGTGCTGAGGAACATGGTTTAGCAGCAGACTTGGCAGAGTTAGGCTAAAGGTTGAACTCCATGACCTTAAAGGTCTCTTCCAGCCTAAACAACTCTATGATTCCATGAATGTTGTTACCATCTACCTGAAATGAAGAGCACCACTGATATAAAATAAAGTGTTTTAAATGTGTTTCAACTAAAAAGACAGAACACTATAACCGCCATATGGAAGTACTTGCTAATTTCACGGAGGAATAGTCCTATAGGACTGACATCCTTGCTAACATTGTTCAACTTTGGTGAACTGGGAGCTTTTCAACAACTTGATCCACCTGAAAAACTTTACTAGTCTGACCCAATAGCAGTGGCACAGCTTGTAAAACTACAGAGCAATACAATAGTCTGAGACTCCATTTTCCATACGTCTTTAACGTTCAACAGCTATCAGAGACCATCAAGTTTGCCTAACCCTGTGCCTGTATTGATTTCTACCACAGAATTTTGTGTATGAGACTTGCATCACAGAGACCACGCTGAGCTCTAGCATAAGGGCATTAGATGGCTACTGATGCTTACATGATGGTGGAGGTCACTCAGTGAATGGCAAATGTGTCACTGTTTTACAAATGCCATTCAATTCTTAGTAGAGAAGAGGCAATGCTAAGGAGGAGTTAAAGCCCCAGGCATTCAAAAAGGCATATGATGCTATAATCCATTCAGAGGTAACTTGGTCATAGTCAGGAGCAATGCCAGGAAAAGACATATAGCACATAAGAGACAATCAGGCTTCCAGAATGACAGAAGAGCATTCCCAGCATATCACTGCTTCCTTTTCTTCTCTTTCCTTTAAATTGAATGCAGAAGCTTATGGTCCCTTTGGACAGACACAACTATGCATTCCCACTCAATTCCAAAGCAGTATTTGTCCTACTTGTCATGGGTGTGTCTCTCATGACCTGTAGATGACTTTGCCTCAGTGAGATGAAGCTAGCAAACCCTCTTCTCAGCAGACCATGTCTTAACTACACTACAAGCTCTCAATGCAGCACAGGTCACATAAGACTCAAGGCGTGGAACAGTGGGGGCGGGTGGAACCAATCCTCACTGGTACTACTGGCTTCTGCCAGTCAGAGGAAAGTCAGCTGCAACAAACCCTCTGCCAGGCAAAGAAAGCAGGTTTGCTTCTGCTTTGCAGTCCCTCCACCTCAACAAGACACTCCTAACGGGAGGTGCTGGATTATCAGTGGAGGAAAAACAATAACGAGTTGCATTTTAAGGACCGTGCAAAGTGAAAATGTCATTAATCACATCTGGAGATAAGTAAAAACCCAGGCCACATCATGGCACAAAATGTGACATGCTGCCTGTGAGGAAACACAGCTTATAGAACTGTCACGCTGCCTTTCTAAAAGTAGTATTCAGGGGCAACATTATAAGAGGGTGCTGCAGTACTTCTGCTATTAAGCAGTCACAAGAATCACAGTACACTCAGCTCCTCAAGTTTGTGGTACTAAAAAAAAAACCACCCAAAAAATAGAAACACTTGTCTTTCTGTAGAAGCACCTGCAGCACAGTCTGAGACAAGCAGCAGAAGGCAATGACAGTGCAAGGAAAGGCTAGGAACAGCAGGAGGGAAATGTCTAGTCTATCAAAGGATACTCCAGAAGAAAGCAAGCTACTCCTGTCATGATTCACAGGTTACGGTGTGACATCACTGATTATAAACTTTCTACAGCAGCTGCACCACTGCTTTGCCCTGTGAAGCCTCTGCCTTACCCTTTCACAGAAGCATATAGAACTTCAGGGTACACTTCTATGAGCCTTCTTAATGGTTTTGGTTCATGAAGTCATAAAAATTCACATTTCAGGACGCAATGTTCTGAGTGCAACCTCACTTCAAATTCTACCTTGTCACCCATTCTAAACTATGCTAAGCAGAGTAACACAGAGCTTTCTTGCTGTTTCATGGTCAATTTCAACAGTGTTCCAGATGTTTGACCAAATAATGTTCAAAGCCTCTGACCATATTAGTTTAGCAGAGTATCTCAAGTATTTGCTACACGAACCAGTCAGGTGCTACACAGAGATGTGCACAGTCCACTATCTGAACGAGAATTCACTCTAACTACACTGATGAAAATAACCAAGGCACACATGGCCCTGAAATTCCAATTCTAGTACCTAATACTAGGTTCCAAATCTGTTTTATTTTATTCCATATCTCAGCATAATTTGTGAACACTCAACAAACAAACAAACAAAAAAACCAAACCAACAAAAAGCAAACCAAACCACCAAAACCCAAACCCCTCTGTGATGGTTTGGGTGTTACCTGCCCCCACACACTTAAGAAAAATCTCCCAGACTAGACTCAGCCACTGTGGAAAATTGGATGAATGAAGCTATATTTACATCTTAGCAGAATACACAAGCAGGTATTGACAATCTATACAGCTATAGGCAGAAACAGACAAGTTAAAAAGTAATACAGAAACACAACAGTCCTCCCAGAAACCAGAGTGCCCAGGAGGGGCTCCCAACCACCCCTCCACCTTCTCCACACCCCTCTACCTTACCCCAGACTTTGTCTTATGTTCAAGGTGAGTTTGGAGGGTCAGCCGGGAGTTAGGAAGCAGAGAGATTAGTCAGGCAGCAAGTCAGGTTAGAGAAAGAAGTTCATGCAGCCTCAGAGCACAACTCTGTTATCTGTGTTCTTGTCTTTATACATCTCAGCGAACCCACGAGCGAAGCAGACATCACCATTGTTTCTTCTTCACAGCTTATAATCTAATTCTTCTCATCACAATATCCCAGCTAGGCTCAAACTAACACACCCTCCAAACACAAAATCACAGAAACATAACCAATAACATTTTCATTTTCCCTACCATAATATAACCACTGTGCACAGGGCTTTAGAAAGCAACGAAACATTACATACACTGCTATACATTTTATGTTATTGAAGGCAAAACAAGGCCATACTTGAAGCACTCTTCAGCGTCCTCAGAAGGGGTCATTTTGCAACCTGACATCTAGACCCTAAGAAGCATCATCTCCCACACCCATTAGCTTTGTATTATTTTGACACTTAAATAGCAACTCCACTGAGAAAAAAAAAACCTGCAAAAACCTACTAGCAGCTCTTCAAGAAGAATTCTGGAGCCTTAATTCACCTACCCAGTTTCGAAAGCCTTATTTCCAAGTTCTCTAAGCAGGATATCAGATTTTAAACTGTGGAACCGCCCAGTTGAATCTCCTCAGCCTTGCATACTTCGAGCAGGCTAACGCAATCTGAAATGCTAATAATTAATGTCTGCAATGACGAGGAGGCTCCAGATGCAGTACCACTGGGTACTTCACAGGCACATTACCCTGTAAAACCAAGGCAATTTGTGTACTTGCTCAAACCATTTCTTTACAAGCTCGCTTCTGGGCACTCAGCAGAAACCTCTGGGCTGACAAGGATGAAAACTGCAAACATCCCAAATCTTCAACTCCAAACAGATGCAACCAAAGAAAGAAAAACAAAACAAAACAAAACAAAATAACACACACAAAAAAACAATCAACCAATCTCCTGGAAACTGAGGACATATGGCAGCCCTAACCTCATACAAATGTATACAAAATGCAACTAGCTTATATTATAAATAGCAATGCCCCTTCTTCCCAGGGATAAACGCTTAAGGCAGGGTTTTGTACCAGCTTGCTTTATATTCTTAGCAAGTTGATGTGATGGTTTGGGTGTTACCTGCCCCCTCCCTTTGTAAATCACCCAGACTAAGCTCAGTCGATCTGGAAATTGAATGAAGCTTTATGTTTACAGCTTAGCAGAACACACAAGCAGATATTTACAATACGTATACAAGTTTAAAAGGTAATACAGAAACACAACAGCCCTCTGTGCTAGTTTGAAGCTAGCTAGAATGTTTTGGTGAGAAGAACTAGATTACAGGCTGTGAAAGGAAAACAGCAGTGATGTCTACTTCACTCATAGGCTTACTGAGAGATACAAGAAGAATCAAAACATAGATAAGGCACTACTCCTGCTGGGGAGCTCCAAGCTGCATCTCTCTCTCTAACCTCACCCTCCATTTCTCTGATTAATCCACTTCGCTTCCTAACCCCCTGGCTGAACCTGCATTCTTCCTTGGGACTGAAGTAAGGTTGAGAGGGGTAAGGGGAAGGTGAAGGGGCGGTTGGGAGCCCCTCCTGGGGACTCAGGTTTCTGGGAGGGCTGTTGTGTTTGTGTATTACCTTTTTACCTTGTATATTTCTGTCTATAACTGTATATACTGAAAATATCTGCTTGTAAATAAAAAGCTGTAAATAATAAGCTTCATTCACATTTCCAGAGCTGGCTGAGTCTAGTCTGGGTGATTTCCAAAATGGAGGGTGGGGCAGGGAACACCCAAACCATCCCATCCTCCCAGAAACCAGAGTCCCCAGGAGGGGCTCCCAACCAACCTTCCACCTTCCTCCCACCGCTCTACCTTACCTTACTTTTTCTTATGTTTAAGGTAGTTTGGAGGGTCAGGCAGAGGGGTTAGGAAGCAGATGGATTAGTCAGGCAGCAAGTTAGGTTAAAGAGAGTTCACACAGCCCCAGAGACAGACTCCCTTATCTATGTTTGTGTTCTTGTTCTTATACATCTCAGCAAGCCTATGAGTGAAGTAGACATCACCATTGTTTCCTCTTCACAGCCTATAATCTAATTCTTCTCACCAAAATATCCCAGCTAGGCTCAAACTAGAACAGTTGATACTCCTCATTTCATACAAGAGGATGTTACACTGCAACCTATCAAAGTTAACCTACTAAAATCTCACCTCCGTGCTCATTTCTTCTTTGTTCCAGAGTAATGGCACATCTCAAAACACACACCTAGAGTCAAGTATGCATGTCTGGGAGGACTACCATGAGCAGAGCTCCACATGTTACTAACTCTGAACACACCCGGAAGAAGTTTGTGAAAAGTAAGAGCAAAACCCAATTCAGGGCGGGGAAAAGGCAAAAAAAAAAAGAACCTGGAAGTGTCTAAACATGCTCTTAAACTGTTAGATGCAAAATATTCTTCCTCCAGATCTCACTAGTAAATAACTAACATGTTCCTCACGGTGGCAGCTTCAGTCATGGTGCCAGAACAGAGCACTGCAAGGTAGAATCGAGCTGCTATGCCAAAATGGTTGTTATGCAGCTTTAAAAATCACATTATAGAAACATAAAAATATTTACTGTTTATAATGGTATGATTGAATAGTAAATTGGGCCCTACTGAATTAGATACTGCAAAGAGGTAGTGAAGGTGTCTATTCCAAACAGTTTAAAAGGTGCTTAGCTGAGTTTGTATATATTATGGGTGCTCTATCTTTGAAAGGATGAAGTTAATGACAAGCTGGAAGAGTTAGGGTTGCTCAGTTTGAAGAAGAGAAGGCTCCGAGGAGACCTCATTGTGGCCTTCCAGTATCTGAAGGAGGCCTGCAGAAAAGCTGGTGAGGGACTTTTCATAATGTCAGGAAGTGACTAGCGGGAATAGATTCAAGCTAAAGTTTAGCAGATTTAAATTAGACATTAGGAAGAAGTTCCTCACTATAAGGGTAGTGAGACACTGGAAATGGCTCGCCAGGGAGGTGGTGGAAGCCCCAAGCCAAGTTAGGTGTGGCTCTGGGCAACCCAATCTAGTGCAAGGTGTTCCTGCCCGTGGCAGGGGGGTTGGATTAGATGTCCTTGAGGTCCTTTCCAACCCTGACGATTCTGTAATAGACATTAATAATGCCCACCTATTTGGTCTCAATACTCACGGAACAAACAAAAACAGATTGGGAAAAGCAAAAGCCACACAGCTTTGCCTTGCAGAACTGAAAGCCCACAGAGACAGGAAGCTCCATGGGTGAGGTCAAAAGTATATGGAGGAAACCAAGGGCGTGGGTCCCCACACCAAGATACGCTCCACTTGGTCTTGCCAACACCGTGACAAGTTACCAGAAGGCACCGGTTAAATCCAAAAGGGTTACAAATTCACAACCCAAAGGGTCACAGCTTTAACTCCAAAGGGGTTACAATAATAGGAAATCGGTAGATCAAAAAAGAAAGCAGCCGAAGTTCGGCTGAGCTGGAAGCCAGCTAGCACAGAAGGGAGACGGGCAGCCCCTCCCGCACAGCCACGCCGACACACAGTTACCCCGCTTACACTGCAGGGGGTTTAATACCCAGCTCGCACAGGCTGCGAGAGTCGGCAACGATCCCGGGCACCCACCGGGAGGGAACACACTCGCCCTGCACAGAGAACGAGCACGGCTCACAGCGTGGCCAGAAACCTGCTGCCAGGAGCCTACCTCCAGGAGCACCGCCCACCGCTCCGCCTGCCCGACGGTCCCCCCTCCCTCCCGGCGGGCTGGTGGCGCCGTGTGCCATACCAGGGGGTGGGCGGTACCGTACCGGTGGGCAGGAGACAATCCAGCGGCGTGAACGCGCACTCCATGGCCCTGGGTACACAACAAACGCACCGATACCAGGGCGGGAGGGGCACACGGGGCTTAGCGGTGTCCCCTTCCCTTCTCCCTGGGGAACAGCCAAGGCTGCGGAGCCACAGCCTGCGCCCCGCGGACAGGAGACTGGAGACTGCAACGCTTCCCGGGCACCTGCGGCCAAGCGTTCTGCTCCCAGCACCCGCCCCCGGCGTGGTGCGTCTGACCGGGCCGGGGCGAGAGGAAAGCCGAGAGAATCGATCGCCCCTGCCATCCGCTGCTCGGCGGTGGATTCAGCAGCGGGAGAGGGGGGAAGAGGAAGGGAGGGGCGGCTGCGGCCTTTGCAGAGGGGAAGCGAGGGAGCTAATGCAGGACTCCGGCAGCCACCCTGCGGGCCCTGAAGGCAGAGAGATGGAAAGTGAAAAGGCTTCGGACAGGTGCAGCCTCGCTGGCAGCTGTGCGGCTTTGCCCTGTCTCGCCGGCCCTTCCGGAGCTGAGGCCGGCCGTTACCACCGCCTCTCGGGTGTTTCCTACTGCTCAGCAATGCGCCTGGGGAGGAGATGAACAGCGACGAGGCTGTGGTGATGTGCTCGCTTCTACCTTTTCTACAAAAAGCGGTCGCAGGAAACCTTTTGTTGTTGTTTAGCACTGTCTAGTGTGCAAAGGGGTAAGTTAGGGCATAGGCAACACGAAGGACTGCATCCTGTTCTGGAGCCCCTATTGCAAGAGCGATGTGGACATCCTGGAGTGTGTCCTGAGAAGGGCTACGGGGATGATCAGAGGGCTGGAGCACCTCTCCTGTGAGGACAGAGTGAAAGAGTTGGGGCTGTTCAGTCTGGAAAAGAGGAGGCTCCAAGGTGACCTTATCGTGGCATTCAGTATCTGAAGGGGACTTAACAAAAAAGCTGGGGAGGGATTTGTTAGGCTACCAGGGAGCGACAGGAGGAGGAGGAATGGAGCAAAGCTGGAGGTGGGGAGTTAGGCTGGACGTGAGGAGGAAGTTGTTCAGCATGAGAGTGGTGAGAGCCTGGAATGGGTTGCCCAGGGAGGTGGTTGAGGCCCCATCCCTGGAGATGTTTAAGGCCAGGCTGGATGAGGCTGTGGGCAGCCTGATCTAGGGTAGGGTGTCCCTGCCCATGGCAGGGGGTTTGGAACAGGCTGATCCTTGTGGTCCCTTCTAAGCCTGACTGATTCTATGATCGTTAAAAATAAAACCTGCAAGTTGCTGTCTGTGCTCGCAGTGTTCTGCTTGGAGATCCTGTGATCAATAGTTCACTCAAGAGTCATTAACAGCTTACAGCCCATCGAAACTGAAAAAAAAAACCCTGCAGCTGTAAAGTGCAGCTGTGCTTCTGCAGTGAGATCTCGGCCTCATGGCTGCAGCTGCCAAGTCCTGCACCTGGGTCACAACAACGCTACTGAACACTTCAGGCTTGGGGCACAGTGGCCGCAAAGTGCACAGCAAAGAAAGACCTGGGGGCACTGGTCAATAACCAGCTGAACATGAGCCAGCATGTGCCCCGGTGGCCAAGAAGGCCAACAACAGCCTGGCCTGGATTAGCAATAGTGGGGTCTGCAGGATCAGGACAGTAGTTGTCCTCCTGTACGCAGCACTAGTGAGGCCACACCTTGACTCCTGGGCTCTGACTTCAAGAAAGACCAAAAGTAACTATTCCCTGGTCAATTTCTTACTCCCTTCTCATTAAAGGGCCTGTTTCGCTTAGATTTACTATGCCTGCTTAGAGGGTGAGGGGTTTATTTTGGGCAGGGGTCTTCCAGCTAAGCTGTGTGGTCTCTGGGGTCTGTGGTGATCCTTCAAGCTTGAACTTCATTTCAGTCTTTGAATTGATTTTCCTTATGTGGTCACAAGTCAGATCACTTAGTTTGCCAGGTCTTGGACCATAGGCAATTGGTTTTCTCTAGTTTTGAAGGATACTTCATTAGTTAAGGAAGGATATATGTGGAGTCTTTAGTTACCATTTACCAGGTTACAAAGACTCTTAGCTAGTTACAGACAGTAAGGGTGTGGTTAAGTTCACAGGATCACAGGAGGTCAGGGTTTGGAAGGGACTCAAAGACATCACTGAGTCCAACCCCCTTGCCAGAGCAGGACCGTACAATCTAGCTCAGGTCACACAGGAACACATTGAGACAGGCCTTGGAAGACTCCAGAAAAGGAGACCCCACAACCCCTCTGGAGAGCCTGTTCCAGTACTCTGGGACCCATACAGTAAAGAAGTACCCCCTTGTTTTGAGGTGGAACCTCCTGTGCTGCAGCTTCCATCCCTTGCTCCTTGTGCTACCCCAGGGAGCAAGTGAGCAGAGCCTGTCTCCTATCTCCTGACCCCCAGCCCTGAAACATTTGCAGATATTTATTAAATCCCCTCTCAGTCTTCTCTTTTCCAGAATAAACAGCCCCAGGTCCCTCAGCCTCCTCTTAAGGCAGTGCTCCAGTCCTGTAATCATCCTTGTATTCCTTCATGGGACCTTCTCCAGCAGATCCTTGTCCCACTTAAACTGAGGAGGCCAAACCTGAGAGCTGCTGGGATAATACAAGCTGCCCAAGCTAATTAAAATTGCTAAACATTTTCTAACAGACGCAGCTTACATTTCAATTCAAATTACTGTGCTGATCCTGAGCATTGTCACAAAGCTTGTTCTATAAATAGTTTTGAACCTCTTTTTTTATTCCCAACTGAGCAATAAATCGTGCTCAGGCATACAATGCACGAGACCTGCTAAGTATTACTTTGTGCAGGATGCACAAATCATAGAATCATAACACAGTAAGGGTTGGAAGGGGCCTCCAAAGATCTTTTGAGTCCAAACCCCCTGAGAAAGCGTGATTGCCTGGGGCAGGTCACACAGGAACACATCCAGGTGGGTCTTGAAGACTCTAAAGAAGGAGACTGCACAACCCCTCTGGGCAGCCTGCTGCAAGGCTCTGGTACCCACCCTTCCAAGGAATTAGTCCTCGAGTCGAGGTCCCTCAGCGCTGCGTCTCTCACAGTGTGTCCCTGGGGTGCTTCCACCTTCTGGCCCAGCCCTGGTGTCTGCAGCTAGCCTTACCCGAACCATCTCCTCCTGTTGTACGCACAGCTCTCCACGCCGCAAAGCACGGATCGTACCCTGTGCCCCCGGCCTGGCGGCAGAGATCCGCGTTAGGCTGCCCCCCTGGCCCGGCCCGGCGGCAGGAACGGCGCGGCGGCGGCGTCGGGAAAGCGCGGCGGGCCCCGCAGCAGAGGGCAGCAGAGGAGCACAGCCCGCGGCCGCACGGCAGCCGAGTGGCCAAAGGCCTCCGCCAACCACTTGCCTGGTCGTTGGGTCGCCTGCCGCCGAGGCAGCCTGAGGTGGGAGGCGAGGTCTCGTTTTCGAGCTGTTTGGAAGGCGGCAGCACGACTGTCGAGAAGGGCGCTCGGGGAGGCGGACGCGAAAGCGAAGTGAAGCCAACGCTTTGGCACACACAGTCGGGGATTCATGCTTGAACCAAAAGCACTTAAGAAACCTAAGCGTTCAGGTGAGGTTGGGCCACCCTTGCCATGCCTGATGACACAAGTCACCACCTGAAAGGAGGTTGGAACCAGGTGGGTGGTGGTCTTTTCTCCCTAGGAGTAAGTGATAAGACGAGGAAGTCATCTCAAGTTGCACCCTGAGAGGGTTATCAAAGGCTGGAATAGGCTCCCCAGTGAAGTGGTGGAGTCACCATCCCTGGAAATGTCCAAAACACTTATAAACGTGGCACTCTGGGACATGTTTAACTGGGCATGGTGGTGTGGGGTTGATGGTTGGACTTGATGACCTTAGAGATCTTTTCCAACCTTAATGATTGTAAGTCTGAAAGGGATGCAGGTACACCTTCGGTTGGAATGCTGTCAACCTTTGCTCTGGATATTTCAGATAAGCTGCCCAGCCACCTCTAAGAGATTACACTCTACAAGCAAATTTAGTCTATGGAGATGAATATAAATTCAGAAGCATTGGAAACCTTCATGTTTTGACAGAGAAATGAGTGTTTATTGGGAAAGAAGGAAAAGATATTAAGGGCATTAAGAGATTACTGTCATTTATGCTATGCAGACAAAATATTTTGTTGCACTTCTGTGTTTGAAAATTTTCTTCTCTCACCATTGAGAACTTGAATTTCAAAGGCTGATAGGAATTTGGTATCATCTCAGCATCATTCTTTAAGCAGGTCAAGAACAGGCAGCATTAGGAAGAAGCATCTTTCCCTCCATCCCAAGAAGGGAGATACGAGGACTGCCATGCAGTTGGCCTGTGCTCTCATCCTCTCAATTGGCTGTCTCCTCTTGTTTTGTTGTTTGGTTTGGTGGTTCGTTGGGGTTTTTTGCTTTGGTTTGGGGGTTTGTGTTTGGTTTGTTTCTTTGGCTTCTTTTTCTCTAAGTACAACAATTTCCATCTCTCCACCCTCTTCATATCTGACAGGAAGCTTTTCCACCTGTGTCAGGCTTAAGGTTCCAGGCAATCCTCTCCCAGGCATTGCAGCAAAAAGTAATTGTAGCTCTCTGTGCTAATCATTGTAATGCATGATCTATCAGAACAGTAGCATTACAAAGAGAAATCAGTCTTGAAAGAGAGGAGGCTGGCACTGCTATCCTTTAAGTCCTTTCAAAGGTGCCCAGAAGCCTGCAAGGTGAGGTAGACTGCGAGCCCACTCCACAGCTAGGCAAGGGGCAAACCGGTCAGAGATGCTTTCTCTCCCTGACCTCTGGCTGGCTTTCACTGCCTTTTCTTTCAGGTGTGAACTTCTCATCCATGGTGTGAAGCTCTTAAAAAAAGAGTCAGCTCCACAGGAGCAGCTTCAGTGGATGCTGAAATACAGTGATCTCTAAGGCAGGACCTGGTGGTTACTTAATATTGTTTCCCAGTCTAACAAAGATGTCTAGCCGAGGAAGTTTCAGAGAGGCAAAATGGGTAATTCCACACAGCCTGGCACATTCTCTTATGGATAGTCCTTTAAGGATAGCAAGCAGAAGATTGATCTACTTTTTTGAAAAAGAACTTTCACCTGCCTTTTATATCTTTTATATTTTTACCTCTGTGCTAGGCCATCAGTTGAGTTTTCCAGTGAAGGGCTACTATTTAATGAACCAGCCACAGTTTTTCCCCATCGTGCACAGGAAATTCCTCGCCAAATCCTATGCCTGATTTTCCAGGTAGCATATAAGATTCAGTAATAGTTTTCAGCCCAACCCAAACCTGTTCTTTTCCTCTAGCTGCATGTTCTTGCATTACTTTGAAAGGTTTGCAGGAGAACCTATAGAGAGGCTGTTCAAGAGACACATCCCAGGAGCACTGAACTTGTGCTTTGATTGCTGCTGCCTCATCAGATTAGCTAAAAGGAGGGCAGGTGACCTCAACCCTAAGTGAGAAAATAAACAGGCAAGCAGATGTAATGCCTGAGTGACAGATGAGGCTGTCTGACGGAGGAAGTTTCAGAGTGATTGGCAAGAGAGATTGAAGGAGTGCTCAGAACTTTCAAACCTCCTTTGTGAGCGAGCCAGCCAGACATGTTTCTTTCCTCTTAAATTATCCCTCAATTTTGTACAGATTCGAGGACTGGCCTCTGCATAGAGAAACTGCAGTTCATATATATACTTCTCTATACTTCTCAGACTCCAAACAGCTCCCTCTTTTTCAAGAGAACTATTCAGAGAAGCAGTCAGTTGGACAGCTTCTAAGAGCAGTTACGACATGACTAGCACTGCACTTAGCAAGACAAAAACTGATGAGGAGGGATGAGTTGAAGTGGGATAAAGAGGGCAGCAGCTTATATTTACTCAGAATATCTCCTGGGATTTAGTAAGGAAAGAGGGGGGAAGTCCCCACTGCAAGGGGATTTAAGTGGGATTTATACAACAGAGCTAAAAGCCTGCGGGGTTTGCTGTGCTTTCTTGGGATGCTCAGTCTCTGCACATCCTGGTACAGATGCATGGCCAAGACTAACTTACAAAAGCATTATGGAATCACAGAGTTGTTCTGGTCGGAAATGACCTTTAAGATTACTGAGTCCAACCATTCCCTAACTCTGCCAGCTCTGGTGCTAAACCATGTCCCTCAGCACTACATCTCTGTCTTTTAAACACCCTTGGGATGAGCATTCAACCACCTCCCTCAGAAGCCTATTCCTGGGTTTTTGAGAACCTTTCAGTGAAGAATTTCCAATATAAACCTCTCTTAGTGCAACCTGAAATCATTTCCTTTTAACACCTGTTACTTGGGAGGAGAGACCAAAATCCACCTCACTCCAACCTCCTTTCAGGGAACTGTAGAGAGCCAGATGGTCTCTCCTCAGCCTCCTCTTCTCCAGACTCAAAAAAAAAAACCCAAAAAACCCAGTTCATTTAGCTTCTTTCTACCAGCCCTGTTCTCCAGGCCCTTCACCAGCTTCATTGCCCTTCTCTGGACAAGCTCCATCACCTCAATGACTTTCTTGTAGTGAGAGCCCCAAAACTGAACCACACTCAAGATATGGCTTCACCAGCAGTGAGTCCAGAGGAACAATCACTTCCCTGGTCCTGCAGACCACACTATTTTTGATCCAGGCCAAGATGCTGTTGACCTCCTCGGTGACCTGAGCACACTGCAGACTCATGTTCATGTCTCTCAGCCAGCACCCTGAGGTCTTTCTCTGCTGGGTGGTTTCCATCCACTCTGCCCCAAGCCTGCAGTGTTCACGGGGTTGTCGTGACCCAAGTGCAGGTAGTGACCTGGCCTTGCTGAATCTCATACAACTGGCCATTAGTTGCTTTAGCTGAAGCAACATTAGTTGCTTTTACAATGTTTTTCTTTTTTTCAGATAGACCAATCTAGTTGAGACTGAAAGCTCTAGAGGTATTCAAGGACTTCATCTGACAAAATCATAGGACCTGGCTGTGGCACTGACAGCCTCTCCCTCAGATCAAAGTCCAGTTGGTCTGGTAATGTCAGACATCATCACCGATTGTGTTGGTTTTTTGTCCTTTCCCTCCTACCATCCTTCACCAAAACAAGCATCATACCTCTGCCTTGAGTTAGAAGTACTTTGGGTACTGTTCAAAAGCTGTGGCAGATTTCAGTAATTGGCAATCTGTATCTGAAGCTTTTTGATTGGGAATTAGGTAGAATCCAAACTACCCAAGTACCTTCAGAGGTCCCCCTTGGTGATAATCTGAACAAGCTGCTTGTAAAACAGGAGGCATGTGTTCCTCCTGCTAGTTTGATTTCATTGCTAAACCTGAACAGTTTGTACCAGGCTGGAAACCAAGATTCATGCAACATGTAAATGTTAAGAGTATTTTCTCATGCTCTCCACTGCTTTATATTAAAATGACCCCAGACTTGCAACCAGCAGACTGGGATGGTTGATTCTGGTACCTATTCCAGTATTTAGACAGAATAATAAGGTTGGGAATGTTTAGCTAGCTCAGCTGCCTGACTGTCTGAACATGCCTAAGTGCTTTATAATTCAAAAAATGCAAGCATCAGTAGATAAATGGGATGCTTTATTACAGACATTATATCCTTGCCATTCTCCTATGCCAACAGTTTAAGTCCCCACAACCTCCTTAAAGCTCAAACACCAGTTTGAAAGGTACAATCATTCAGGGATAAAAAAGAACCTGCAAACAGTCACCAGCATACACAGGCAAATAGAATCTAAGGCATATTGTTCAAGGCCACATCCTGAAACAGTTAACAGAACCAATTTTGCATTGGTTTCAAGTCTGAAGAGATTATATTGCACCAAAAATACGTAATATTAACTGCAGACTACCTGCAGTGGTGTAAAGCAGGCTGGAAATAAAATTTATGAATTATATGATATATTGCAAATTATATTAGGACAGGCCAAGGGAGCTGTGGTTGTTCAACTTGGAGAAGAGACAGCTCCAGGGAGACCTAATAGTGGCCTTCCAGTAGCTGAAGGGGTTCTACAAGAATCATAGAATCACAGAATGGTTTAGGTTGGAAGGGACCTCCAGGATCATCCAGCTCCAACCCCTCGCCATAGGCAGGGACACCTCCCACTAGAGCAGGCTGCTCAAGGCCTCATCCAGCCTGGCTTTAAACGCCTCCAGGGAGGAAGCATCCACAACCTCCCTGGGCAACCCATTCCAGTGTCTTACCAGAAGGCTGGAAAGGGACTGTTTACAAAGGCCTGTAGTGATAGGACAAGGGGCAATGCTTTTAAATTAGAGAAGATTTGGATTGGATGTCAGGAACAAGTTCTTTACCATGAGAGTAGTGGAACACTGCAACAGGTTGCCCAAGAAGGTAGTTTACATCTCGTCCTTGGAGATACTCGAAGTCATGCTCCACAGGGCTTGAAAGATGCCCCTGCTTACTGCAGGGGTGTTGGGCTAAATGACCCTTGGACGTCCCTTCCAACCCAAACCATTCTATGGTTCTATGATTCTCTACTGCTGATATGTACACAGAGTCAAGTCTCACAAATCCATATCCTGAACTATATCTAGTGACTTCGGAACTAAGGTATCTTGGAGAGATGAGTTTGTAGCAGTCTACGTATTTGCATCCTTGTCTGTGTAACTGCATCAGTGAGGTGTTCCTGGACTTCTAACACAGCCTGGGATCAATAGCCAGAGACAAATCAATCTGTATTACTAATTAATGGACAGATGGTATTTGTTGATCAATCAATCCTATACACTTTGAGAAGATTCATTATGCTAATCAACAATATTCTTTTATGAAGATGGATGCAAGGTAAACTTTGAAAAGAGGAATGTGTATTGAAGTGATAACGTTTGGGAATAAGGAGTTTTCTTCAGTGGACAGCATCAAACAGATTATGCTGTGGAAGCTGTGCCTATATTCTGGACTTCATGGAGTAAGAAGACTTGGCAGATTGCTGAAATCAGGCAAGCTGTTTGACCAACGTGGGTAGGAGTTTCGGAGAGGCTTTCACTATGCTGTCTTGGCAGCACCAGAAGAAATAAGTGCAGAGAGTCCAGTGAGATCCTGCCTGGATCTCATTCTGCCTGGAAGGGCTGGGGTTTTTTTGTCCCAGTGTGAGACAGCCAATGTGGAGAATCACTCCACATTTTCCTCTCAGGACCATGTCTCCAGGACAGTCCAACCCCTCATAATCATAAAATGCATGTATTTTTAGTTCTTTATGTCTTTACCAGTGTCTTGCTTACTCTGCTATCCTGCTCTCTCGGTAGGTGGCACAAGGAGGCAGCACCTGGGAATGGATATCATGCCTTTGGACTGGATGTGACAGCAAATGGGATGGGATGCTGAGGCGTAAGGAATGCTTTCCTGCCCTTATGACCAAGTCCACATGCCATGGCAATCCGAGTGAAAGCAAGCTGCAGCAACTTCATGTGGAAGTCTAAGAGGTTCTCATCCCTGTCCCACGGGAATAAAGTGATCTTATAAAACTGCAGAGGGAAACCACCTGCAGTCATTTGAGTGTGCAGAGCAGTCAACATGAGCCTAATGCTGTGGGAGATCAGAAAGTGAATAGTGTCTCAGGAAAAGAACAGGGCTAGCTGCTGCTCACAGATCATCAGTGTCAATTCTGTCCTGACTGAGCTAGGTTTTTCAAGGCCCCTATGGCATTCTGGGTGGTGATGACTGTCAGGGTGATAAAGGGGGGGTGCACTGATAGCTGACGTTTACAGATGAATTGACCTCTCCAAGCCAATGCTCTAAATCTTCGGAGGAAGGAAAGAAATGTTGAATCCTTAATTTAAGGACCCGAACCTGTCAGGGGTAGTGTCATCATGAGGAGGAGCTGCTTAGAGGGATCTCTGGGGTGGAAATGAGGGCAGGCTCCCAGCTGCTCCAGTACCTTTGTTAAATTTCATTAAAGTGTCAGCAGCACTGTCTGATGAGCAGCTCAAAAGGCAGCAATAGAGAAAAGATAATGGCTGCTCTTCTGTCCCATTAGTCTGATCAAAGCTGCTGAGCCTGCCCTCAACGCCAACGCTAAACCTGCTAAGGCTTGCTAATTCTGTCTTTGGGTCCCAGGTGGACAGAAAAGGTGGTCCTGCTGGGACAAAGGGCAGCCCTAGGATATATTAGCTGGAGCTGTCAGGTGAGGAAAACAAGCTTCTCACACTTGCACAACCTTTTCCTGCTAGTGCATGCAAAGACACTAGCTGGAGTTGCCTGACATTAATGCTGCTTTAATTGAAAGAAAGAAAAATTCCTGAGAGGCCCCATGGAACAGTGAAACACCTACAGGGAAGTGCATCATAGTATATCCTTTCTTCATGTGCTTTAGATGCTACAACTTGTGGATGTAGATACAAATATGCACACAGATAAATATATTGCCTCTTCTTTTAGGTTAGTTGCTTAAGTTAGCTGCAGGCTGACATATGATGGAGTTCACCTTTAAATCTTCAGAGTAAAACACTTTGAAAGCAAACCTATTAAGGTTAATAGAATGAACTTACAATGCCTATGGTTAAGAAGGAGGGGCGAGTAAGACACTCAGTAAATTGTTCACCAAATAGCCTGTCACCTCTAGGTCTGGAGCTGAAGGCCTGCCAATGGATCATTCTATTATCTTTAATGAGCTTAATTTTAAAGTGGTATGCACACCAAATGTAACATATCAGTGTCAGGTTAGCTGCAATTCTGCATCTACCTTAAGTATGCTAATAAAGGATGTGCGCGATCTAAGAAAGTGGAAAGGCATTACAGCTGGAGTCTTTGCTTCAAATGTCTAAAATTCAAACTAAAATCTATTTCTGTCCATTAAGCTACTCCATACACACACACACAAAAACAACCCCCCAAAAAACAACCTAACAAAACCCCAACCCAGTTCCTACAAATGTACCAAGTAATTTCTAGAAAATGCTGTGCTAGCGTGGAGCTACCTAAAACGTTTTGGTGAGAAGAATTAGATGGTAGGCCGTGAAAAAGAAACAATGGTGATGTCTGCTGCACTCAGAGGCTTGCTGAGATGGATAAGAACAAGAACATAAATATAGATAACAGAGTTGCTCTCTATCTCTTGGGGCAGCATGAACTTCTCTCTCGAACCTAACTTACTGCCTAATCCATCTGCTTCCTAACCTCCCTGCCGACCCTCCGAACTACCTTGAGCGTAAAGCAAAGTCTGGGATAAGGTAGAGAGGTGGGAGGAAGGTGGAAGGGTGGTTTGGAGCCCCTCCTGGGGACTCTGGTTTCTGGGAGGGCTGTTGTGTTTCTGTATGACTTTTTAACTTGCCTACTTCTATATATACTGTAAATATCTGCTTGTATATTGTGCTAAGATGTAAATACAAAGCTTCATTCAATTTTCTGAGTCTAGTCTGGGTGATTTTCATAAGTGTGTGTGTGGGGGGTGGGTAACACCCAAACCCTCACAAATGCATTCGGAATTCCTTTTCAACCAAAACAATTCTATGATTCTGTGCCCTTACCAAGACAGACATTGGTTTGTGGTCTTTCTACCTACTTAACAATGGCCATTTACTTCAGATTTTAGGTCAGATTTTTTAAGTGCCCATACTGTAGGTTAGCACCCTGTGAGATTCTTGCTGTAGCTGGTCTTGTTCATCCTTTGGCACCTTGTCACTGTAGTAAATCCCTCTCCTACATTTTCAACCAGACAGCCACAGCCAGCTGGGCTGCTCATGCATTTGATGAAACACACAGCAAATGTCTACTCTTGCAGAACCTTTTCTCTTCTTTGCCTCCCCTTTAAGAAATGATGCCGAGTATGCCTCAATACCCATCAGATTTGCTTGGTGCCATTTCAGATGGTTTAGTTCCCTCAGCCGTCGCTGAAGTTACTCCCTCCCCACCACTGCAAGCTCTGCCCAGGCTTCTGCTGTGGGAATATTTTATCAGGGCCATTGCTAAGACATTTTTCACCAGGATATCTAAATACCACGAGGAATATTTTTCAAGTTGAGATTCAATGGGTATCAAGCCAGCCATGGGGGTGTAATCACTGAATATCACTGAAGAGACATTATTATTCACATACCAAGGTTCTGCCTACCAACCGTAAAGGACAGGCAGGAGGTTGACAGCACAGCTGGAACAAGGAAGAGATAGGTAAAGTTACTACCTCAAGGATGTTCTGTCCCTCTGCATAGCAGAAGTGGTAAGTGAGACAAGGGGAAATCAAGCCTAAAAGCAAGCTTTGGTAGCCTTGCAGTAGCAGAAGTACCAAAGGATAGAGGAATTTCAGTGAATTCAATTGTAAGCTCACGTTAGCATCTTGCCATTTGTCCAAGCTTATCACATCCAAAGCACTCCTTCTGGCAACTCAGCATGTACTTTTGCCTGGCTTACCAATTTCATCTGTGAAATCTACTCTGTTGACTGGGATAAATTCACAAACATAACCACAATCTTAAATTAAGGTACTTTAAAGCACCAAATTGTACTGCTTTAATCAGCACTGCACTATGCTACCCGACAAACTAGAGCAACATTTTATTTAGACAGTTCCTTTAATTCAATGCTCCAAAGCATTTGACCTTTCAAAGCCTTAAAAATTAATACTTTACCTGAATATAACTACTGATCAGGATCTCTATACTTTATGTTTCCTGTATTCTTATTTTCTCTCATTTTAATATTTGTTTCCTCTTTCCTTTTGTTTTCCTCCTTGCTGCTCCCTAAGTTTTGCCTTCCCTTCTGTTGAGTTTTAACCTTGTCTTCCCATGGGCCCTCCTACCTGAAATAATGAAGCAGAGTGACTTTAGCAAAGCTGATTAATATTATTTCCTGCCTTGGCAAGGAGTGGGGGAGGGAATGCTCTTGAAAATATCACCTACTTAAGATGCTAAGCCAAAGAAATCTGCATTGCACTTGAGGCCATACACTGCAAATGGTGTATCCCAAGCAAAGCTAAACTTCTTTGCAGGGAGGAGAAAATTGCTGACTCTTGATGAAACTGTTTCCTAGAGGTTTTTAATTTAGGATACGCCACCTAGCCCCACTGAATACTATTTTAATGCAGGCCACAATTACCAAAGGTGCAGTTCATTCCTTTCTGCCCCCCTGCACCCCATTTCCCTCATGCAGTTGTGCTGAGACCTTTACTCCAACTTTGTTATCTGTCAATGGAGCAATGACCTCAAAACTTCTTTAAAGAATAAGGAGAGGGGGTGTTAAAGCACTCTAGAATTGTTGCAGGCTGTGAATTATGTTTTTATCTTTGCCAGCTGCATCATTAGAGAAACTGATTTCATAATGCAGTAGATTTGTATGCCCCAAGAAGAGGAATTGGTTACACAAGCATATTTTATAAGGAGAGGGAGAATGCTTGTAGGCTAGTTTTAATTAGAAGTGAATTTCTCTTCAACAGGGATGTTGTGAGATTTAAGACCAGTACAAAACAAAACTCCAGTTCAGTGGAAATCAGATAGTAAAGATCTGTTATTTCGTCATTCATTATCACTATGGAATATGTTTTACCACTCATACAATAATGTACACTGTTTACTTAGACCATTAAGGCAATGAAAACATGGAAAACTGAGAAAGAAGTAAATACCACAAGTGCAGTAAATACACATGTACCACCAAAACACGGACAACAGACCATAATAAGTCATTATATTCTTTAAAGCCTGTGATAATTTAAAAGCACCCTGGATATTGAAATACAAGGTTGCCATCAGAGAAGAGTATGCTGACCCAGTAGCAAATCAAATGAAGAGCACAATAGTAAAATACACTTCAGAAAGTCTCTTGTCATTGTTCAGAAGCCTTGTTTGTAGAATGAACAAGAAACAAGCTCAGAGCTATTTCTTGATAGGTTAAATCATAAAATCATGGAATGGTTTATATTAGAAGGGACCATAAAGATCATCTAGTTCCACCCTGCCTGCTATGGGCAGGGACACCTTCCACTAGACCAGTTTGCTCAAGGCCCCGTCCAACCCAGCTCTGAACAGTTCCAAGGAGAAGGCATCAACAACTGTTCCAATTTTTCACCACCCTCACTGTAAAGAATTTCCATTTTAGTGTGGTGTGCAAAGGAAAAGATGCTTCTGATAAGCATTAACCAAGTTACATCCCCAAGGAAAATTCACTTCAGTCCTAAGAGTTTACCTTGTCAGGTCAACACAAAGCTTGAGCCTTTTGTTAGTGACTGCAAAAAATCATAATCCCTGTCCTAAAGTGGCCCAAATAACTTTTACTGGCCCACAATTTATGCCATAATTAATTAATTAATGTATAAATCAGCCAGTATGAAGATAAGAGGGCTATTAAAGGATCTGTTTGGAGCTGTTCCCCAAGGTGATATCACAATGGCTGTCATTCACATTATCTCTGCAATGCAGCGGGTGTGATGCTCGGGAAAGTCTGTCTCTTGTTACAACTGACTTTGAGTCTAAAAACAAAGCAAGCAGTTTATAATTTGCTTCTTTTCTGTTGCAAACACAGCTCCCTCCAGTAACTTCATCTGCAGCTCTGTAAAGGGGTGGAAACAACAAATCTAACAAACTAACTTAAAAATGAACAACAGTAATGAGAACTTCAGTAAACTCTATGCTTAATGAAGTAGGAAATCCGGCTTCATTAGTTCCAGGGATCACAAGACTGTTTAATGTGTAGTGCTTCAGGCTGGAGAGAATTTGCTCAGAGCCTGTCCTAGAATGGTTACACAATTTAAGATCCTCAGCAGAGTTGTGATGGTTGAAGTGAGCTCACAGAGAGCTCCAATGTATAAAATCCAAGGTTATTCAAAAATCCACTGGATTTGGGGAGCTGAAACTCCTTCCTTATAATGCCAATTAAAATAAAGGCAACGCCACTTCTACTGGAAGATCCTCCTCACCTGAAAAGCTCTTGCAGAGCATCAACAGCTCTTGTACTGGATCACTATATACTAAATGTGTTGCTTATGTTACTAAGCTCTTTTGGTGATTAAATGTAAATCAAGTCTTCAAGCAAGTTCACCTCAACTGACGACAGTGAGTGTGATACCAGTCAGCAGTGGTGAGGCCACACCTTGAGTACTGGCTTTGGTTTTCAGGCACTCGCTGCAAAAAAGACATTGAGGTACTGGAGCAGGTCCAGAGAAGGGCAATGAAGCTGGTGAAAGGACTGGAGAACAGGTCTAGTGAGGAGAGGCTGAAGGAACTCGGCTTGTTTAGTCTGGAGAAGAGGAAGCTGAGGGGAGACCTTCTGGCTCTCTACAGCTCCCTGAAAGGAGGTTGCAGTGAGGCAGGGGTCAGTCTTTTCTTCTTGGTAATAAGTGCTAGGACAAGAGGAAACTACTTCAAGTTGCACCAGGGCAGGTTTAGGTTAGACATTAGAAGAAGCATCCTCACTGTAAAGATCCTCAAACACTAGAATATGTTCCTGAGGGAAGCAGTTGAATCCCCATCCCTGGAGGTGTGCCTTTCAAAGAGGCAGAGATGTGGTGCTGAAGAACATGGTTTAGCAGCAGACTTGGCAGAGGTAAAGAATGGTTGGGCTTGATGATCTTAAAGGTCTTTTCCAACAGGAACAATTTGAGGATAGCTGTTGATTCAACGGGGTTGAGCCCTTCCCAAAGAGCTGAGGTTTCAATGCATTCACTTCCAGTCTCGGGTGAGAGCACACTGGCTTTTCCTATTGGCAGCCTGGTGGTGAGAGGGACATTCACAATCTAGGCAGAGCAGGTAATAAGGGTACCAGCTAGCACAAACCCTGCCAGTGCTGCCACATCAGAAGACATTTCTTTGCCTAGCAGTGGGAACTTCAAGACAACATCCAATTATCATTCCCTTTAGATAAAATACATAGGTTAGAGAGAAGGGGAAAAAAGGATTACATTATTTTATATTCTCACACACTCTTCCATGCTTTAACCACTACCCCTGAAGGGAGAACATGATCAATTGACACATCTCCCATTTGGCACAGGTGTTTGATTCATATGGAGAAAAGGCTGGAAAGTACTATGTGATCCTCCTGAGTATAGAAAAAACAGATACCAGAGCCAGAATATTGCTGTTTGTGTTTTAAAGATGCACGCACCAGGAGATCTGATCTCTCAGCTATTCATCTTCTCAAATGGCAGTATTAGAACAGGTTTTTTCCCCCCCTCCACTCACCATCCCATCCATTCACTTCAGACGTTTCTGCAGTCAAGAGCTATACAACTATCTAAATCCCTAAACCACCATGTGTTGCTCTTTGCTTTGGCTTATGGCCAACACTCTTGATTTTTTTGGGCAGATCCATTCATACCACCATTGCTCCTGACAGAATAAATGATAATCACTGCTCATTTGTCTCCTGCTACTGAAGCTGGGTAAATTGGACTGTGGCACCATTCAAGTGAAGACAGATTTTGGCAGTTCGTGCTTATTATTCATTTCCACAGTGACTTCTCAGCAAGTGGTGTCCACACAACGGTGAAAACTGGGAATTTTATTAGTGTTTACATATAGAAGCGAATGACACTGCAAAAGACTATTGAGAAGATATTTATATCCTCCTCCCAATAGCTTTTAAAAACTATTTCTACAGGGAGCAGATCAGGAACCTAATTCTAATCTCAGTGATTTGAAGGGCAACAAGGCTGGTGAAAGGTATGGAGAACAAGTTTTGTGAGAAGCAGCTAAGGAAACTGAGACTGGAGAAGGGGATGGCAAGGGGAGACTCTCATTGCCCTCCACAAGTCCATGAAAAGAGGTTGTAGTGAGGTGGGTGTTAGTCTCTTCTCTCTAGTATCAGGTGACAGAGTGAGAGGAAATGGCCTCAAGTGGCACCAGGGGAGATTTAGGTTGGATATTATGAAACATTTTTTTACTGCAGGAGTGGCCAGGCATTGGAACAGGCTTCCCAGGGAGGAGATGAAGTCACCATCCCTGGACATGTTCAATAAATGTGTGGATATGGCACTTTGGGACATGTTTTAATGGCCATGGTGGTGTTAGGTTGAAGGTTGGACTCAGTCTCAGGGGTTCCAACCAAAACAACTCTATGGTTTTATGATTATTTAAAACAAGCTATGTTTAGCCAGCTCTAAACCTTTCATGGTAAAACCAGACTCTGACCCCTTAATTGAGCCTGCACTCAAAGACTGATTCAGAAGGTGGTCCGAGTAGCACAGTAATGTTGCAGCTCCTGTAATGGTACTGAGCTGGAGAGCCAGCTTCTTGTCTGCGCTCCAGTGAACTTCCGAATCTTCAAGTGCTCTAGACAAAATGCTAACAGCTTCCAAAAAACACCCAAACCCCATCTGCTAAAGCATTGTCTGTAACTCAGTAAGAGTTTCTTGAAAAATAGAAGACATCAAGGTTAAGGTCTCTGCTTTCGGTAAAGAAAAGGGAATCTTAACAGTCCTCTACACTTAATAATTGGCGATTACTTCATAGCTTCTGCAGGCAGTAACTTTTGGTATAACAATTTCTTTTTACAGTTTAAAGATCACTTTTCAAAGTTTTAAAGTTTAAAGATAAGTTCTATATAAAGAACAGAACTTATCTCAGTCCTCTGCTTGGCCTTTGTTACTCTTTTGTGTCTGTTCTCCACGCTTAAACTTACTACATCACCTCTTCTGTCAGCACCCACTGCAGCTCCCTTCTCACCAAGAAGGAGAAACAAATTAACAGTTTCTAAAATAGCTTTCTGGATGTATTTCCATGATATAGTGAGGGGCTTGGGTTTTTTTAACCTTTTCCTCATAAAAATACTTCAGTCAGTTACTCAGTGTCTTCAGCTCAGCTCAGCATCATGAGTCAGAGTTCTGTTACCATGTGTGGTAGGTTAGGAACTTCCCCACACACACACTACTGAAATTTACCAGACTAGCTCAGGTGGCTTGGGAGCAAGATGAAGCTATATTTGGAGCAAAGCTAAGTTCACAAGCATACATACACTATATTTACAACTATTTACAACTACATACATATTAGAAATAATACAGAATCCAAATTCCCTCCTAGACAAAGAAAAGCTGCCCAGAAGGGCTCAGAGCTACCCTCTCTTTCTCCCTCTACTTTCCCAAATAGACAAACAAAACATCCACAAAGCTTACACTGTTATTTGTTACCCACAAACAGCAGAAAGATATTAGAGCAGAACGAAAAGGAAGTAAATGGATCCAGCATCCCAGACCAGAACGGGACAAATTGCTTACTTTTTGGCTTTTTATTCCAGACCAATGAATGATATAGACTTTGTCAGTGTTTTCTTTTCACAACCAATGATCTGATTTCTCTCATTAAAATATTCCCATTCAAACCAGCACACCATGAGAATAGTGGGAGTGAGGAAATGTAAGGCAATTTGGTATTTGTCAAAACTGGCAAACTTCCTCATCCAAACCCATGTAAGTAGGTTCCATCACATGCCCATTCAGTCAGTCACCTCTCTTCAAATTGCATCTGCTTTGTTGCAGAAGTCAAGAATAGCATGTTGAAAGTTTTGCTCGGTGCCAGCTGAACTTGAGAAGGGCAACGAGGCTGGTGAGAGGCCTTGAGCACAAGCCCTACGAGGAGAGGCTGAGGGAGCTGGGATTGTTTAGCCTGGAGAAGAGGAGGCTCAGGGGTGACCTTATTGCTGTCTACAACTACTTGAGGGGTGGTTGTGGCCAGAGGGAGGTTGCTCTCTTCTCTCAGGTGGCCAGCACCAGAACGAGAGGACACAGCCTCAGGCTGCACCAGGGGAAGTTTAGGCTCGAGGTGAGGAGAAAGTTCTTCACTGAGAGAGTCATTGGCTACTGGAATGGGCTGCCCGGGGAGGTGGTGGAGTCGCCGTCTCTGAAGCTGTTCAAGGCAAGATTGGATGTGGCACTTGGTGCCATGGTCTAGCCTTGAGCTCTGTGGTGAAGGGTTGGACTTGATGATCTGTGAGGTCTCTTCCAACCCTGATGATACTATGATGATACTACTATGATGATACTATGATGAACTTCAACAGTAAATGATCTCTTAGCATTTAATGACTCTTCTAGATATAAGAAGTCCCAACAGCTTGTAAAACAACAATAGATCACCGATGCATTCTTGGACTTAGCACTAAAATGAAGCCACATCTACGGTAATACACAGAGGTACTTTGCTGCTTCATGGTAGATGCAAGGAAACAAAAACAACCAAGAAAATAATTTGGTTTAAAAAATAGGTTAAGATTAGTTCAACTGCATGCAGAATAAAGTTTAGATCTGAAGTCCCTGGTCACAAGGAATAATAATCTTGCATTCTTCATTTTTGAACCTGAGTTCTTACTAAAGCTGAATAGAACATAAAGTGCAATATTGTGGGTTAGAAGCTCATATAGGATCACGGAATCAACCAGGTTGGAAGAGACCTCCAAGATCATCCAGTCTGATCTATCACTGAGCCCTATGCAGTCAACTAGACCGTGGCACTAAGTGCCTCATCCAGTCTCTTCTTGAACACCTCCAGGGATGGCAACTCCACCACCCCCAAGTTTTTTGAGCTATGAAATGGTTGCCAAAGAAGTGTAAGAAATAACAACAGCATTCCATGCTGGCATCTTGCCTGGTGGAGCTTGTCACAGTCTGTATAGTGGAGGTTCCTTACTGTGATCTCGAAGTGCAAAAACTGAGGGTGACCACACCAGGGGATCACTTCAATCAACAGTAAAACTTTCTTGTTTGCCCATAAGATGGCACACAACAGGTAGGGAAAAGCAAGAGGAAAAAATAGAAATGTGAAATACACTAAAGCAAAGAGAGATACTTTTTTGATCCTGGTGGGGAAATGTCTCCAAGTCTCATTGCTAGGGAGACCTCTTCTATAATCAATTTCACACTTGCCAATGTTTGAACTCTGTCTCTCTTCAGCCCTCATGCCCTCCACGAGTAAGACTTCCACATGTGTCCAAGGACTGCCTGCGGTGTGATCTGGGCCCAAAGAGGCATGTCTAAGGCACAGTCTACCTTGGAGGCAGGTAGCTTTTGACCAGAAAGTGTGTTTGGATATTATCACGAGCAAAGTTCATCCAGGAGTCCCTTAGCAACACCAGGGCATCAATCCCTTTTGACAGCAGTTATGATTCTTTGCTCTGAACGACCGAGCAGGAACAGTGAAACTGTGTCACACTTGACATGTACGGACGCTCGGTACCAGGTACCCTCTTCCCATGGGAACTGCACCTGCATATCCATGGACACTGCATCCCATTGCATAGGCTCAGTAACTTAATAACTTCTTATGAAGCAGGCTGCTGGAAACTCACGCTAAGATGTTAGCCTGAAAATTAGTGCAAGTTTTGGGGTGCAGGGTCCTGATTCCTGATGACAATGATGAAACAGATACTGCTCTTTGGACCGCTCCTCAGAGATCTGCAGGTGGACGGTTTGGGTTCTGAATGGGAAGCTGCTGTCCTTATTTTACAGCAAGATTCATGAAGTTAGAGTGCTCACGGAGAAAGCCTTGCTTCCTTTGCACAGAGAAGCTTGGATAGAATCCTGAGACAGGAAAACTGGGGAGACTGTGTGGTCTACTTGCAGTTTGGATACTAGAATCATTTCCTCACCACTGTAGATGTAGCAACTAACATGGAAAACATCTGAAATAAACAGATGGAGCTGCTTCAAATTTATAAATGTAAGACAAATTTGCTAAAAGGATAAGTAGGAACATTTAAGAAGGGAGGTAAAGAATGTGTCCTTAATGAGAGATTACTTTGAGCTGAAGTTTTGTGTTTATTAGTGGCACATTATTTTAAAAGAACATAAGTTAAACTGTTATCCCTGTACTGGTGTGAAGTATTAATAAACCAATTCTCACCTACCAAAGGAGCAAATCATAACAAGTTTATTTAAAAGGCATTGCTTCATTTATTTTATTCACACTTCAACTTGGGCTCGCATCCAGTTTTAACCCCACAGCACAGCAGTATGGAGAGAGGGTATCTGTTAATGCTGTTTTCTGGAGAAGACATCAAATTCAAGCTCAGCTCCATGCAGAACTCCATACATAAAGCTGTAGTAACTGAAAATGTTGAAACACAGAAGTGGGTTAACCTCATTTCGTGTGAGGTGCATTTCACTCATCCCTGATGAACTGGTGTTGTCAGGGGATGATAAGTACTGTGATCGAGCTTTTTATGGTGGTGTGGAACCAACTGCAGCCCCAACTCCTCAGAAGAATGGTCTTATGCCATGACTGGAAAGCTGCAGAAGAATGGCTAAAAGTGGCCAGGGGGCATATAAAGGATGTAGAAGGGAAAGGACTCTAGCACCCTCACAAGAATGTTAAGTTCAAGTGAAACTTCCTGTGTTCAAGTTTGTACCTGTTGCCCCTTGTCCTATCACTAACCACCACTAAGAAGAGCCCAGCACTGTCCTCATAACCTCCAACTTTTAGCTATTCATCGGCATTAAGAAGATCACCTCTCAGAGTTTTCTTCTTCAGGATAAACAGCCCCAGGTCTCTCAGCATCTCCTCACAGAGATGATCCAGTTCCCTAAGGCCAAGAGAAAATATAGCTAGAGACCTAAGAGCAGAGTCTCAGGAGTGGAGAAGTGAACTGTGGAGGACAGCAGTGGCACTAGGCACCCCCAGAGTCACAGAGAGCTTGCTGGCACTGATGGAGGTCTAATTCAACCACTCCAGAAACAAAACAGCATCCAAAGGGAAGAGTGCCCTCCAAATACTCTGGCACCATTGCCAGCTCCCAAAAAGACCAATAACCCTTTTCTCCTTCTCAGGGATGGATTGCAAAGCAGGAGACTAAAAAATGAGTAACTCAGGATGGCAGCTGGGCCTGCCTGTCTAGCAAGTGGAATCGCATCAGTGGATAAACAATGACCCTTATATTTTGATTCCAATTGGGCCAGGATGACAATTGTTAAAAGCATGGATTTCAATATTAACACACTGGGTGGAAAACACAACCTGGATTACAAGGAGTTGAAACTATTGGGGTGAACAGAGCGAGTTCAAAACCAGGACAGGAGGTGGCCTCTACCAATTGATTGCTACTACTTCAGTGCTAGCACAGCCTCACTAGTGGCTGCAGAAGCCAATACTGCACCTTCAGCAGCCATGCTGTGAGCAGTGGCACATCCATGTGTAGCATGGATGGGAAAGGTAAGTTCTTGACATTCCCCTTACCAGAAAAAGATTGAGAGACATTTGCTTTGACTTGGGAGAGAATACAACACACCTTGAACAGACTCCCATGTGGATGAAGGTTTCCATCTCTAATTGCTGAACTCTTGTAGACATTCTCACTCCTTCAGATATGAAACTCTACCAATAAAGAGATGTGAGAAACCTCCCCAGAAAAATAACAGGAAGAAATGGCAGCAGCAGTGTGGAAAGCACCACATAAAGCAAAACTGCCGAGGGCTGGGGCACCTCTCCTGTGGGGACAGGCTGAAAGACTTAGGGCTGTTAAGACTGGAGAACAGAAAGCACTGGGGAGTCCTTACAGTGACCTTCCAGTACCTGAAGGGATCCTGCAGGAAAGCTGAGGAGGAAATTGTTATAAAGGCCTGTGGTGTTGGGAGAAGGGGCAATGTTTTAACTAGAGGAGGGCAGGTGCAGATTGGACTTTAAGAAGTTCCTTACTATGAGGATGGCGAGACACCGTAATGGGTTGCCTGGAGAAGCTGTGGATGCCTCTTCCCTGGAAGTATTTAAGACCAGGCTAGATGAGGCCTTGAGCAACCTGGTCTAGTATAAGGTGTCCTCGCCCATGGCGGGGCGGTTGGCACTGGATGATCTTTAAGGTCTCTTCCAAGTTGAGCCACTCTGCGATTCTACCCAAGCCAGGAAATATCAGGGTTGAAGTAGAGAAGGCAAGTCTTTATCTTGGTGGAGAGTGGGCAGTGCAGTGATTCCTCCAGACCCTTCAAGAAAAATTCAACAGCCCCAATTGCTCCAATCTAGGAAAGGGTTAGAACAGTTAACAGGAACTTCAAAATATTAGAGAAAGCATTTGCCTGGATTTTCTGTCACTGCTTGTCCATGATATTCACTTCTATGGAAGGGCAAACTCTGGGAGTGGAAATCAGAACATAAGGAGGAGATAAAAAGCTCTGACTGAAGAATTAAAATCATATCAGTCACTGGGACCAGTACACCCTTGCGACTCTATTATAGCCTAATGGGGTTTTGCAGAAGTTGGTACTTACTGCAACCTATTCCAAACTGGCCCTGATGGACCCAAGTGAACTTAATTATTCAGCTTGTCCGCACTTAAAGAGACAGACTGAAAAGAATCAGAACAGGAACAGGGACTTTTCCACTTTAGTCCAAGAAGCAAAGGGAGTTGAGAGAACAGACCAGGAACAGGCTCCACAAACCAGAAGATCATTCATTTTCCTGGGGTGCATTAAGAAGAGTGTGGTCAGCAGGTCGAGGGAGGTTCTCCTGCCCCTCTACTCCTCCCTGGTGAGACCACATCTGGAGTATTGTGTCCAATTCTGGGCTCCCCAGTTGAAGACGGACAGGGATATACTAGAGAAGGAGATGGTTCCAATAAGGGTTCTTGCAGAAACCAGGGCTAGGCCAGAAGGTGGAAACATAGCAGAGGAACATTTTGAGATACAGAACTCTCAGGCATCTCAACAGGAGGAAAAACTCCTTTATTGTAAGGGTGTCAAAGCCCTGGATGAAGCTGCCAAGACAGGTGAAGCCCCCTTCTTTAGAGGCTTTTCAGATACATCTAGATAGAGGTGTTCCTGCATGACCTGCCCTAGCTGATCCTACTTCGGCAGGAGGGTTGGACTTAGTGTTCTTCAGAGGTCAGTTCCAACCCCTACCATTCTATAATCCTATGATTTCATTTGCTACAAGCAATCACAAAGGGGACTGCTCCTCAAGAAGGAGTTGCACAAGAATTTATGGTGAGAAAACAGTTTTTCTGCTTGACAGGAATTGCAGAGGAAATGCAATTAACCCAAATTACAGAGGCCTATAACAGCAGATCTATTAGCATTACAGCAACCCCTTAGTCCCTCACCAGTTCTAAATGCACCTCCCCTCACCAAGGGAACACTGACAGAAGATATTTGCTTCACTGATGCCTCAGCAAAAAGAATGGTAGATAACAGTAGAAGGCTGCTGTACTAAATATTACCACTGACAAACCAACAGTAGAAGAAGATGAAGGCAATGCACAAGTATAAGAAGTGAGAGCAGTTGTTTTAGCAGCACAGAATGGAAGAAAACTCATTTAGACTGCTATGATGTATGGACTAGTACTGAACAATGGCTCTGGCAGTAGGAATCCTGGAACTGGGAAGTAAACTGTTTGAAGAAATCAGGTTTGGTAATTTCTACTAAAACCAGAATCACCAAATGCACCAAGTTGGAAGAGACTCTCAAAGGTCATCTTGTCCAACTCCCCTGCAGTTAGCAGGGACACCTCCAACTAGATGAGGCTGCTCAGAGTTCCATTACATCTGACCTTGTATGTCTCCAAGGATGGGGCCTTAGCCACATCCCTGGGCAACCTGCTCTAGAGTTCCACTACTCTCATGGTAAAAGACCTTCCTCCTAACGTCCAACTCAAATCTGCTCTTCTGTTATTTAAAACCATTGCCTCTTGTCCTCTCCCAGCCTTTCTGCAGGTCCCATTCAGATACTGAAATGCTGCTACAAGATCTCCCTACAGCCTTCTCTTCTCCAGGCTGAACAGCTCCAATTTTATCTTGTCCTTATAGGAGTACCTCTATCCTTGTGGCACTCCTCTGGACTCAGTCCAGCAGGTCCATGGCCTTCTTGTATTGGGGGAATCCATAGCTGGACACAGTATTCCCAGATATCTCTCCCCAGAGCAGCACAGATTATTTTTCATTATTCTCCTTCTCATTACAAATAGTAGTATTATTTTATCATTATTGTTACTATTTTAGTAAGCCATGAGTTTTACTTCATTTTCAGCTCTCCTCCCCACCTCACTGGGAGCTGACAGGGAGCAAACATGTGGCCGTGTACTGCTTGACTGCAGGCTGGGGTTAAACCGCAACAGGGTACCAAAGGTAGAAGGGAAAACAACCTCGCTACTGCCTCATGTCACACTCTGATAAGTTGAACTTCTTGTTGTGGATCTCTGGTGTATAATCCAGCATTCTCTGATAAACACATCAACAGGATAGCAGAAATTGAAAAGTAGAAGCTCTTTGATAAGCCTATTGGAAGGTGAACTATGATGAAGGTATTCCGACAATCACAGCAGAGCACAGTTCTGTGTTAACCCACCAGTACTGATGGATAATTTGCACATCTGAGAAAAAGATTATATAAACAATGCAAACTTAATGACAAACTTAATGACAAACTGCTATTAAAAAAAAACCAAAACATTCTACAGGGGGCAGAAGAAATTTAAACCCTCACAAAATACAAACCTGTCAAGCCACAACCTGCTCTAGTGGGAGGTGTCCCTGCCTATGGCAGGGGGTTGGAGCTGGATGATCCTTGAGGTCCCTTCCAACCTAAACCATTCTATGATTCTATGATTCCTTTCACCAGACATATTTGAATTGAGCAGGCTTAAAAGAATACAGTATCTACTTTTCAGTACAGTTAAACCTTCAGACAGCACAGCCACATCTTTTCTATTACTAAGTCATAAATTACAAGGTACTCTGGTTAGGGCTTTCTTAAGACCTCTCTTTTTTATCTGCAAGAGAAATCAAAAACAAACAAACAACAACAACCCAAAAGAAAAAAATCTTTCCTGGATGTCACAAAATCATAGAATCAACCAGATTGGAAGAGACCTCCGAGATGATCCAGTCCAACCTAGCACCCAGCCCTAGCCAATCAACTGGACCATGGCACTAAGTGACAGTGACTCCACCACCTCCCTGGGCAGCCCATTCCAATGCCAATCACTCTCTTTATCAAGAATTTCCTCCTAACACCCCACCTATACTTCCCCCAGCACAACTTGAGACTGTGTCCCATTGTACTCTTGCTGGTTGCCTGGGAGAAGAGACTGACCTCCACCTGGCTACAGCCTCCCTTCAGGTAGTTGTAGACAGCAACATGGCCTGATGGAAAAAAAAGACAACTCTTTCTTGGATACCCTGATACTACTACAAATAGCTACATGAAATTAGTTCAGTGTATATACAAGCACAGATTAAATTAAAAGAATCACTGATTTCAACATCATTATCATATATTTTCTAAATATAAATCTCTGGTTTACCTTTTTTTTTTCCTATATAGTTTTGGCTTTTTTCCACTTCACAATGAGTTGATTAGAAAGAACTCCTGAGATGAAAGTACTGGAACTGAGCTAATGAGTAATATATTATAGTTTAAGGCAGTGTAAAAGGCAGAGATCTGTCAATATCTTCACTCCAGACAGAATTTTTCCTACCTTTTACTATTGCACAGGTTCAGAAAATACAGTTTGTAGAGACAAAAAGTAACTTTTAAGGGCATTTTGGGGGCATTCCTGCCTTGTCTATTGGGCAGTCTGACTAGAAAGTCAGTGCTAAATCAGCACCCAGAGTTTATGAAGCTTTTCAATCCATGCTTAGCTGCCTTGCAGTAGTCAGATTTGCTTCTAGATTCACTCACAGCAGAAGTACTGCATTGCATTCTGAAAGCCACAAGTTGCTTAGGAAGCTGGATATAATACTAAAAAAACACTCTCCTTTGCACATGAGAACAGATCCTCTCCACAGCCAGAATGCTGCTGGAGTTAACTGGCTGTGAAATGGGAAGTTGCAAAAGGGATAAGGGAGTTGGGATTGTTTAATCAGCGTTTTGCTAACTCAGACATGGAGATCCTGTCACTTCTATTTCAACTGTCTGATATCTATGGATAATGGCACTGCTGCCCCTGGGCCTCATATCACAATGCTCTCAAAGCTGTTAGCACTGTCCTCCAACTTCTAAAATTGTTACAGGTCTTGAAACAGGACAAGGGCACACTGGTAATATGTAGAGACTGGGAATACAGATCTTAACTGCAAGCACTGCAAGCAGCAGAGTCCAAGGATGGGGTACCCGGTGCTTGACCAGTAAGAATTACATTTTTACTACTTCTTTCTCCTGTGTACCTGCAACACTGAAACCACAGTAAAATAAAATCTGTGTCCAGCAGAGCAATTTCTTCATGGTGTGAAGACAGTGACAGACATCAGACCCAAGAGACTTGTGCTAGTTTGAGCCTAGCTAGCATGTTTTGGTGAGAAGAACTAGATGATAGGCTGTAAAATGAAAACAATGGTGAGGTCTACTTCCCTCACAGTCTTGCTGGGATGTGTAAAGAAGAAAGGCAAAACAAAGATTACTTCACTTGCTTCTTCTCTTCACTGGGGAGCTTTGCCTGCTGGGGAGAAGCTGAGGCTGCTGGCTGGACTCCATCTTGCTTTCTAACCTCACCCTCCCTTTGCTTGGCTGCTTCACCTTGCTTTTTAACCCTCTTGGCCGGACCTCCATTCTTCCTTAGGACTGGGGTAAGGTTGAGAGGGGTAGGGGGGAGGTGAGGGGTGGTTGAGAGCACCTCCTGGGGACTCAGGTTTCTGGGAGGGCTGCTGTGTTTCTGTATTACCTTTTACCTTCTATATTTCTGTATATAACTGCACAACCTGTAAATATCTGCTTGTATATTCTGCTAGCTGTAAATATAGGCTTCATTCAAATTTCCAGAGCCGACTGAGTCTAGACTGGGTAATTTCTAGAAGTGTGGGGGGCAGGGGATACCCAAACCATCACAAGACTTCACAGAACAGCAGCTCCAAACCAGGTTGAAGCAGATGTGCATAGTAAAGATATCCCCACACCTAGCAGTCACATTGGACTTCATAAATACAACCAACTGTGAGCAGAAGCACAAAAAGAACATTTCCCCCTCCCTGAAGAAAGCAAGTGTGATTTCGGCTCATGAGACCTGTGTGAGGACAGTATCTGCTCAGTAAGCCAGCCCAAGTGCAATTAGGTTGTGCCTTTCAGACATGAATGTACATGAAAAAACAAAGGGGAAACAGCTCTGTTATCTGCTTCCCACTTCAAGGATTAAAAGCCAAGTTAGGTTACACTGCTGCTTACTGTCCTTTTGGGCATGCAGCAACAGAAGGCTTTGCGTGCAATTAGTGATGGAACTAGCTGGAGAAGTGGATCTAGAAACCACCAGTTGCACAGAAGGATAGGGCTGGGTGATAGGCTGGACTGGATGATCTTGGAGGTCTCTTCCAACCTGGTTGATTCTATTCTATTCACAGGAGGGAAGCAAACCAACCTGCTCCCTTCAAAGCTGAGTAAAGACTATTTATTTAAGAAGACTTACATGATTCATAACACCCTGATGAGACGTTTGTTTCACTTAAACCAAATGGCCATCCAAGTTACTGAGCATTATTTATGGCTGCTTGTCTTTCCAACTCAATTCATTTTATGGAAGCATTTCCTGTGACCTTTATCCAGTGTCTTAAAACCCCTCATTGCAATTGGCAGAGCAATTTTTGGGTTGCTATTGTGTAAGATAGACAAAACGCTAGCCTGGAGCACTTTCTGACCTTTAACTGCCATATTAATATCTATAATTAGAACTGAAAGGCCATTCAGGCTGAATATCACCCCAACACAGCAATCTGAACAATTACTGTTATATCATTAAAGCCACAGCCCATAGAATCCCCTTGAGAAAGGGGGCAAGAGAAAGGGTTCTGAAGATGAGACCCATTAAGCTGGTTTTCCCAGCTTTGCTTTGGTAGTTCTAACAAAGACAATGCTCCCAATTCCTGTTGTTTGTAAAAGTGAACTGAGGAATGGATGTAAAACCCTGCAACATTTCAAATCTGTAACACTGTCACAGTGAGGATTTGGATTGTTTCTGACATTTTAAGAACTCTAATCTGGGATATGTGGTAAAACTACCTTTTACTCTGTAAGGATGTTAAAGTGCTGGGACCAGTGCTCTTTAACATCTTTGTCAGTGATATGGACAGAGGAATTGAGTGCACCCTCAGCAAGTTTGCAGATGACACCAAGCTGTGTGGCACAGCTGACTTGCTGGAGGGCAGGGATGCCATCCAGAGGGACCTGGACAGGCTGGAGAGGTGGGCCCAGGCCAACCTCATGACATTTAACAAGGCCAAGTGTAAGGTCCGGCACCTGGGTCGGTGCAATCCCAGGCACAGCTCCAGGCTGGGTGATGAATGGCTGAGAGCAGCCCTGAGGAGAAGGACCTGGGGGTCTAGGTCAACGAAAAGCTCAACATGAGCCAGCAGCGTGCTGGGCTGCATCAAGAGCAGTGTGGGCAGCAGGGCAAGGGAGGTGATTCTCCCCCTTTACTCTGCTCTCATCAGACCCCACCTGCAGTACTGTGTGCAGCTCTGGAGCCCCCAGCACAAGAAGGACATGGAACTGCTGGAGCGGGTCCAGAGGAGAGCCACGAAGATGCTCAGAGGGCTGCAGCAGCTCTGCTATGAGGACAGGCTGAGAGAGTTGGGGCTCTGCAGCCTGGAGAAGAGAAGGCTTCGAGGAGACCTTAGAGTGGCTTTCCAGTATCTGAAGGGAGCCTACAGGAAGGCTGGGGAGGGACTATTGACAAGGTCTGGTAATGTCAGGACGAGGGGGAATGGGTTTAAGCTGGAAGAGGGGAGATTTAGACTGGATGTTAGGAGGAAGTTCTTTACAGTGAGGGTGGTGAGACACTGGCACAGGTTGCCCAGGGAGGTTGTGGATGCTTCCTCCCTGGAGGTGTTTAAAGCCAGGCTGGATGAGGCCTTGAGCAGCCTGCTCTAGTGGGAGGTGTCCCTGCCTATGGCAGGGGGTTGGAGCTGGATGATCCTTGAGGTCCCTTCCAACCTAAACCATTCTATGATTCTATGAACCTAAGGGAAAAGAAGAACTGTTGTTTTTTTTTAATCAGAACTTTCTAAGCTGCCATGCTGGAATGACTCCAAGAACTCCTCTGAGAGGAAGTTGAGTTCTGTGCCTTGGCTCTCAGAGGGTTCACACACTAAGCAAGTGGACATGCAAGCACAGCTCTTTGCAACTCTTAAGGTAACTGATTTGTGCCTCCATCTTTTCCATATGCTTTTGGAAAGTGTCCAGTATATAGCAGGATTTGTGGCTTCTGAGGTCTTAATAGCCTACACAGCTTCAGGCACTCACCATTACAAAGATTTACTACTCCTACAGAGGTCTGCAGTCCTGCTGCCTTCAAGCCTACCTGCAGCAGTGCACTTGCCCTTCTGCTCACGCAGTGCCGAAGCACAGGAGGAATGGAGTCAGAGCAAACCAGCCAAATTTTACAGGGGCCTTTACCCTATCCCAAGCCCATATTCACTTCCACTGAATAGACTATTACGACAGGGATTTTTTTGTCTCTGTGAGCTATCATTCACTTCTCCCAGCACTTTTGTCACTCTCAGATTTGATAGAAGTATCAGAAAACATTAAGACACAGGAACAGAGTTGACTCCATTTACAACTACAGTTGCCTCAGATCACATTGTCTGATGTTCCCTCCAGCACTGCTGACATTTTGAAAGCTCCCTAGGATGTAAGAAGGATAAGACAGTTTAAATAAAACAGGTCACTAGAGTCATCACACAGTACCATCTAGCATACCCTCTACTCCCTGTTCTGGCAAGTTATCAAATAGATACAGAGATGCACTTGTTCAACCCAAAGGTTATTCACTTGGTGTTCAAGCTTGGTGCAAGGCAGCTCTGTTGTCTAAATATGATATCCAAAAGAAGAGAAAAAGAAGGCAAGAAAACAAGAAGCTAGGAAGGAAGAGGGGCAGGAATCAATGTAGGCACAGGAACCAGCACAAGAGTGTAAGTAGAAAGGTGGAATAAACAGTAACACTAGAGCAGAAGCACGAAGGAAGCTGGGTATAGGGACTACCAGAAGCAGCCAGATCAGGAACAGGGAAGATTTCCTCAAGACAAAAGCTTGAGAGTTAGATACAGAATGGCTTGAGTTGAAAAGGACCTTAAAGATCATCTAGTTTCAATGCCCCTGCCATGGGCAGGGACACTTCCCACTAGACAAGGTGGATGAAGGCTTCATCCAGCCTGATCTTAAACACTTCCATGGATGAGGCATCCACAACTACTCCAGGCAACACATTCCAGGGTCTCACCAGTCCCCTAGTAAAGAATTTACTCCAAATGTCCATCTAAATGTACCCTGCTCTAGTTAAAAACCATTGCACCTCACCCTATCACCACAGGCCCATAGAAAAATTCCCTCCCCAGCTCTTGTGTAGCCCCAGGTACTGGAAGGCTTCAATAAGGTCTCCCCAGAGCATTCTCTAGGTTGAACAGACTTAAGTCCCTCAATCTATCTTTACAGAAGAGGTTCTTCAGACCATCTCTGTGGCCCTCTTCTGGACCCTCTCCAACAGATCTGGGTTCATCTTGTGTTGGAGACCCCAGAATTAGATTCAGTACTCCAATTGGGATCTAACAAGAGGGGCAGAACCACCTCCCTTGACCTCCTGGTGAAACATCTCTTGATGCAGCCCACATATATGTGTGTATATATGGAGAGAGGGAGAGAGAGGGGGGTGGGGCTGAGAAACAGAAATCAAACCAAACCCAAACCACCAGCATAAGCCACAGATATGTTTCAATAGCAGTGTGCTGCAGCCTAGATTCTGTTTAAATACCCTCAGGAGTTTCCACTAATTCCCCTGTCAGTATCTGTCCAAAGTGATTGCCTTAGTAACCATCCTGCTGAGAGTTCAATTGCAGTTCATAGTCTGTGAGATTTAACTTTAGAAAATCTGGTCTTCTTTTTCTTCAAGAGTGTAAAAGAAGAGAGAAAAGAAAGGCAAAAAAAGGCAGGTTTCTGCAAGGCCTTGTGAGCACCGAGGCTTAAACTGATCCAGCTCCTCCAGCTTAGAGGAGTTCCTGTGTCTGCTTATCACAAGTAGGACTTTTTAAGTAAATTTGGGCTTCTTGTGTTGGCTTCATCATAGACTCATCTTTAGCAGCACTACAAGTTTCAGAAGCACAAAAGGAATTATATATGTTGCACAATAAAATAAACTCCGGCTCTTAATAGCAGCATCAATAGTTCACCAGAGGAGGGGCTACAAGATGCCTCTGTTAGTTTTAAGGCATAGATCACCAAGTGACAAAGTCTGAGCTTACCAAAGGTTCGAGGTAGAAGAGGCAATTAAATTCAAACTAATCCTGATTTTTTTTGTGAGGCTGGCAGTGGGTAGCCCTGTTTCAGCAATGCAGAATCACCTCGCTGTTGTGAAGGCAAGAAATTAATGTAGCCAAGTCAAGAATTATAAAAACAGAATTATTTTATAGTCCTGAAAACACTGCCCCCAAACCACACACAAAACTAGCTTAGGTTTATTTATGGATTCTAATTTGCTCAGGAATGCTTCAAAGGATGTTATGGACAAATTTAGAGATTTAAGATGTCAGGAAATGGAGAAAGGCTAAGCTATTCAAGAGAGATGGTGGGATACTGGAACATGTCCACAGAAGGGCAACTAAGCTGCTGAGAGGCCTGGAACACAAACCCTATGAGGAGAAACTGAGGGAGCTGGGGGTGTTTAGCTTGGAGAAGAGGAGGCTCAGGAGTGACCTCATCGCTGTCTACAACTACCTGAAGGGAGGCTGTAGCCAGGTAGGGGAGGTACAGGCTGGGTGTTAGGAGGAAGTTCTTCACAGATAGAGTGATTTCCATTTGAATGGACTGCCCAGGGAAGTGGTGGAGTCACTATCCCTGAAGATGTTCAAGCAAAGCCTGGATGAGGCATTTAGTGCCATTGTCTAGTTGACTGGATAGGGCTTGGTGATAGGTTGGACTAGATGAGCTTGGAGGTCTCTTCCAACCTGGCTGATTCTAAGGTTCTGTGATTCTGTAAACACAGCTTTACCCCACTATCAAGCAGGCTGAGTAGAGAAGGGAACAGTAGGCTTTACTCACAAAGGTGAAACAGGTATTTGGCAATGATCCATTGCTCGATTTCTCTTCGGCTTGGCTGTCTTTTGACACTGTAAGCCATACCCAATAGTCTGGATCCATGTGGCAGAAGCCCTCTGTGAGTAGCAAAGCCACCAAACTCAGAAATATCTCTGGACACAACTGCCACAAAACAGGGAGAGAGCCAAACTGCTGGAGTCTCCCTAGTTTGGAATAGTAGCCAGGAAGTTGCCTGTGGGATGGTCCAAGAGTAGCCAGGTCCAGGTGCCATTTGCGCAGAATGGTGCAAAACTGGGGAGAACCATCTAAAGGCAGGGATGGTGTAAAACCAAGAGCCATGCAAAAGGAAGAAGCCATCCAAAAGTGGGGACAGTCCAAAATTGGAATTCTGTCACAGCAGGAACCTGTCCTGTCAGGAGCTCTGTAAAGGAAGAAACCACCTTGCACCTTTTTCCCTTGTTCTGTTTATGCTTTTCTGGACAGAATGTCCATTTGCCATTTTATACTGGGTGCAAAAACCCATCCAACCACCAGCCCAATTCCAGTGTGGGCTTCCACAAGGGTAGTGGGTGTGTGGAAAGGCACCTCTGGCACCTCCTGCTGTCGCCTCTTCCAGCCCACAGGGTGTGTGTGGGAAAGCAGTTTCCACGCCTTCTTATCCTCCCTATTCAAACCCACAGGGGGTGGGGGGCAGAAGAAAAGAATTAGGAGTGTTCTGGAACACTCATGTAGATGGGTTTGGACTGTGATCTGCAAACAGGCTAAGAGGATTGTAGTGAGAGTGGAACACTTCAGTATCAACTATGAGTAATGCAGGCAGGACTTAGAGTAATCATAGAATGGTTTAGGTTGGAAGGGACCTCAAGGATCATCCAGCTCCAACCCCCTGCCATAGGCAGGGACACCTCCCACTAGAGCAGGCTGCTCAAGGCCTCATCCAGCCTGGCTTTAAACGCCTCCAGGGAGGAAGCATCCACAACCTCCCTGGGCAACCTGGTCTGTCCAGAGTATTCAGATGGTTTCCATGTCTGAACCCAGCTTCATAGTTGCCCTCCCATGTAATTCTCAGTCATAGGAAACAATTTCTCTGTCATCACAGCTAAACACCTCACATTAGGTCCATCTCATTGTCAGTGAGGCCAGTGGGAGTGAAAGCTTTCACCTTAACAGTAACATAGACTCTGAGATTTATGATTACTCTCAAGGAAAAATCACAAGCAGCTAGAATTTAAATGTTATAAGAGGTGATACATCCCTCTCAGGATGATAACATAACCACTTCCTTAGCAGTTGTTCTCACAGAATCAACCAGGTTCCAAGACACCTCCAAGCTCATCCAGTCCAACCTATCGCGTAGCCCTGTCCAATCAATGAGACTATGGCACTAAGTGCCTCATCCAGGCTTTTCTTGAACATCGCCAGGGACAGTGACTCCATCAGCATCCTGGGCAGCCCATTCCAATGGCAATCCGTCCCTCTGTGAAGAACTTCCTCCAAACACCAGTTTTGATGTTTACATTGGTACATGTCAACTGCAGGATTTTTACTTTCACAAATGTTTCTGATTTGGCTTCTGTCAGCCTCTAAACTAGGAAATGCCCTTCATAGCTGCATAGATGGTTTAAAAACAAAACATACTTGCACAAAACCAAACAGTTGGCACCCTAGAATGACTCCTCCCTGACACAAGTCTTGCTGCCCTTAAACTAAAATCCCCTACATGATTAATGTACATAGTTACTAGGGATGTGTTGTAGAAAGCAGTCAGAAAAGTCTACAACCAGTCCAGCAATTTCTCCTTTTCAGTTTTATTAATATCAACTGAGAAATAAGTCAACAGTAAATTCAGGGATAAAAAAATTATGCTGGATTTGCTATTTTCTTTTTACCTGCTCTGCTTTCTAAAGTAAATAGATCTACAGCAGAGAAGCATTTGGGCCACTTTGTATTTCAGAAATCACTCTGGTGCATGGAGACATGAAATGGGTTTAATTTCTTTCTTCTTCCAGACACCTTGGTAGGACTTTTTGTTGTTTAATATAAACATAGGTAACTTTATGCACCTAATTAGAATATTTTTTTTTCCTCTTCACAGGGCAAAAATGTATCCCTGAAGCAAAATACACTTAATGCTGACAGCACTGAACTTGTTTTTCTCCCCTACTTATTTACATCTCCTGAACGTAAGGTAAAACATCCCAAACTCAAGAGCATACTAAATTTTGTTTTGATGATATTTAATTTTGGTGGGGTACTATCATTTTAAACACCATTAAGTAATAGATCAGAGAGAATAAAAACATTTTCCATCTCCCTCAAGCTTTTAACCTTTAGGGCTTCCTTGAGGGGAAAATGATTCAAATGCCAAACTCACAATTATGCATTCACTATGCAGAGGAGATGGCCAGGCGTTTACACAGAGAAATTAGGCAATACATTAAAGTTACATTAAGGTCCTTAGTTTTCCTGTTCACTAATTTCCCTTCTCATAACTCCCACAGACATGCTCGGAGCCTTTCCCAAGCTCAGCAATCACACCATCTTCCCCAAAGGCACATTCAGCAGCAGCCGCCTAAGCTTCCAAGCCATCAGTTATGTGGCTGCTCTGTAGATTCAGCCGGGAAAGTAAGTAGAAGACTGATAAGTAATCAACAAGTACAGAACAAGACAAGATTACTAGTCAGCTCTCCACCAAGGGAATGGATAGGATGTACTCTGTCTTTCGATGCAAAGAGGATTTCCCCTCCCCCCCCCCCCANTTACCCCCCCCCCCCCCCCCCCATTTTTAAAGAAGGAGGTGATAGGAAGCCTTACTGCAAATAAAAATGAACTGCTGCATGGAAATCTTAAGGTTGGGAGAGAAGTGTCAGCAACAGCTAAGCGAAGAGAAAAACATTTTCCAACTCAATGCATTCCATGATTCTATGATTCTACTAAATGCAGAGGAAAAGCTTTTATTTGAGCTTTCCTGGAAGGCTCAAGGTCCTCTTCGGTTTTGGCAGCAAGAGCTCTTTAGCTTAACTCACACGCCAGTTACATGGGTGTGCACATCCTCTGACAGTTAAATGCACGTGGAAAACATACACAGAATGAAACAACACTGACTGAGACAGAATGCTTCACTATTGCATTAAAAGTCCTCATGAAGGTAATGCGCAGGGCATGGGCATAACTTAAATGTCCACACTGAAACCCTCCCCTTAGATGATACCGAAGTGATTGGGATACTTGGGTTTGTTGCCAAATATCAGAGTTCTTCACAGAGAAAGGGATTTGCCATTGGAATGGGCTGCCTAGGGAGGTGGTGGAGTCACCGTCCATGAAGGTGTTGAAGACTGGATGAGGCACTTAGTGCCATGGTCTAGTTGACTGGCTAGGGCTGGGTGCTAGGTTGGACTGGATGATCTTGGAGGTCTCTACCAACCTGGGTTGATTCTGTGATTATGCCAAGGAAAACTTTGTCCTTCAGTACTGCTCCACTTTTCTCTCCAGCAGTTACTATTTTGCAATTAATAACATTTCAAGGCAAAAATGGATCTTAGTAAAGATCAAGCCCATTATTATCAGGCACAAAGAATATGAAACCATTGGAACTGCTGTGTCTTCCTGTCTTTGAAAGCATCAGGTAAGTCAGGATGTCCAATCGGACCAGTATTTGTTCTGATTTTTTTCTTACTCACATTGACTAAACTCTCTCTCATATTCTACAATGCTAAGAAGCTGACAGATTTTAAATAGTAAACACACTATATATTAAATAACAAGACCAAAACCCAAACAACAAAAACTCAAGAGTCCTATTTTAAGATAACTTCATTAATGAGAGCGAAAAAACTCTATTAATCTTTCCCCCAGAAAAGTCATTCACTAACACACAAATGAATGTGTTGGCAAATTGTAAACCAAGAATAATTTGCCTGCATGAAGGTTACACCACAGAAGAGTTTTCATCTGCATCTGAATTACTAGTGCATCACTTAGCACCTCTCTAGTGTCTAGACCATATGGCTTCAATTGACAGCTGATGAAACCAGTAATTGTCCTCTTGCATTAGTCATTGGTTATGTTGCTGCTCAGATTCTTGATGGCAGAGGGAGAAATAACCTCCCTATAATGGCCTTGATAATGCATGCTAAAATTGAGCAGAAGCCAAAACCCCCTCTTAGCTCTTATTATGGCTGGCCTCAAAGTAAGAAAGTACACATCAACATGGCTGCTGAAACTTGAACTGCAGTCCAGAATTATTACTCACTTTTTATGACTAAGGGAATCCTATTTATTCATGCAAAACTCTGGGAGGGTCCCATGTCAGGTGGATTTATCACAGAAGGTTAGAGGCTGGAAGATCTTCCAATCTAAACCATTCCATGATTCTATGAAATCCTTGGAGGAGACTCAGACAAAACCCCACACTATCTACAGGACCTTTGTCCAGGGTCCCACTATACCTATGCAGTGCTACTACCCTATAGATAAGACAGCTGGAAGCTGCTAGGGTCTATCTGTAGTGAAACAAGCCTTGAAAGCAAGCCGTAAGTCCACCCACCTTTAAATACTACAACTTCAGCTGCTCAAAGCTGGCAAAGAAATAATCCTCGCAAACAAACAGCAATTTTTGTTTAATTCTAACAAACTCCAGCCAGTTTGACATGATTTTATTTGGCCCTAAAGTCTGTTAGTGTCTTAAAACATAAAATTCATGTCAGGTTGCAAAGAGGAGTTTCTACGACAGGCATTCACCAAGTGATCCACCAGTACACTGCAAGCCTTTTAATGCTTAACTCTAACTCAGCAAGACAAAACACTCAGGGGGCTAAGAAATTAACTCAGCCTCCAAAGACATTGCAAACCTGCATCTCTGGCTACAATTTCTAACAAGTTTTTCCTACCAGCAGTAATCTGCATTCATTGATTTTTATGGCACAGACCTCTTCTTTCAGTCTGGTGTGAGACCATCTGCTGCTTTCTCCTATGTCACAATTCAAAATAGCCAAACACTCTCTGGGAGGACACTTTAGCAAAAAAAAATAATATCTTTTGAGACAGGTCTGCATGTTTCTTTCCACACCATGAGTACTTACACATTCAGGAGCAAGACATAAAAATACTGAGTGAGTGGATCAGCTGTCAGATTAACAGGTTCTTTGTATTCTGCCAGCTATGCATTGTGGAATGTGTTATCCCTGTTGATATCCTGATTTTCACAAGTTATAGCTGAACCTTTCCACTCATGAGTATAAGCAAATTCTCCTGAGCTGCCTTCCTTACATAGTCTGACAAGATCGTAGAATCACAGAATGGTAGAGGTTGAAAAGGACCTCTGGAGATCACCTAGCCTAAATCCCTTGCTAAAGCCAAGTCACTCAGAGCAGGCTGCCAAGGACTGCAATATTCAGGTAGTTTTTGAAAGTCTCCAGAGAAGCAGACTCCACAACCTCTCTGGGCAGCCTGTTCCAGGACTCTGGCACCCTCACAGTTAAGAAAGCTTTTCCTCATGTTGAGATGGAACTTCCTGTGTTGTAGTTTCTATCCATTGCCCCTTATCCTATCACAGCATCACTGAAAAGCAACTGGCCCCTTCTTCTGGACACCCACCTTTTAGATATTCATAAACATTAATAAATTCTCCTCTCAGTCTTCTCCAGCCTAAACAGGTCTCTCAGACCTGTCCTCATCAAACAGATGTTCCAGTCCCTTCATCCTTGTCCCTCTTCATCTGAGGAGCCCAGAACTGCACACAATACTCTGGCTGTGGTCTCACTAGAGCAGTATAGAGAGGGAGAAGAATCTCCCTCAAGCTGCTGGCTCACTCTTAATGCGCTTCAGGTTGCCACTGGCCTTCTTGACCACAAGGGTACATCCCAGCCCATGAAACATTGCTGGCCCATGGATCACCCTCTTGATTTGTGTTATTCTTCCCCTGCCTCTTTGCTCTCCTTTTTGCAGTTTTCTAAAACACTCTTTTGAACATCTCTGGTAGGAGAAGCATAGCAGGTTCTGCAGGCAAGGAGCATTTCTGTCCTATGTCAGATAACATTTTGTAATGGTCAGTCACTGAACATCTCCCTGGAGGACTCAATAATGCTACAACCTGTAAAATCTCTTCTGCTCTGCCTATTATAACATGCATATTGCACACATCTTCACCAGCCTGGTGAGATACAACATCTGCTCAGGACTGTCACCTCCTCTTCTACATTCTCAATAGAAGACATTCCTCTCAGCTACTCGAGTGTAACTGGAAATCAGAACTTGTTTTGCTTGCTGAAAAACAAAAGCTTACCCTTTTCCATCTCTTTGCACTAACTATAAGCACTGTCACACACACATTAGGTCCACACAAAGTTTTCTCTTTCAAATGCATCGTCCACTCGGTAGGCAAACACATAGCAGTGTAACACTGATTATTTAATGTTTGGATACTATTTGATCTACTCCTCGGGTACTCTCAGTCCCACAATTCTTGCCTGATGCTCTCTTCAGTAAGCTCTGATTGCATTTCACTTCTTTTGTCTGACAGAGAACATGCTGAAACTTAGATTACTGTCCTCAACACCATCACCTAGGTGCTAAGGCAGGGTCTTCATTGCCTAAGCACAGGTACTTGATCCAAACTCTTTTGATTTTTGGAAGCTTTCAAAGGAGAACTCAAGCACTGCAGTTAAGGTAAAGCCATTCCTGTGGAATCCAGTCCTTCCTACCCATTTGCAGATCATTAAGCCCTACATTGATTTTGTAAGCAGTCCCATCTATGCTGTAGCTCATTCCAGACTGTGTTGGCAATCCTCACTACATTTGTGCACAAGAGATAATACAAACCTCTTAACATAAGCATATGCTAGAGAAAGATGGAAAGTGAGCTCAGCTGGAACAACTTGGCCTTGCATACCTGTAATTTTTATCACATTAACAGTTACTTTCCTCCTTAGCACTACTACACTGACTGCAATTGGTCTGCAATAATGTGTCCTCATCTATGTTAAAACACACCTTCTTGTCTTCAGTTTCCATTTTTGTGTTCCAGACAGAGCATTCATTCTGAGGACCTCTTCAGATTGAAACCTGCTGCTTCTCCTAACTCTGTTGTCTTGTCTCAAAACATATATCAGGAACCATATAGAATTGATACGTACATTATTTTGTTCTTCTCAGTGAAAACACATAATTGATTTTCTAAGGTTCACTTGCTAGAGAACATATAATCTCTTCATACTCTGCGTGCATAGCTGTGTGTCCAGGTGGCCAAGAAGACCACCAGCATGCTGGACTGGAATACAATTTGTGTGACCAACAGGACCAGGGAAATGATATTCCCCTTGGACTCAGCACTGGTGAGTATTGGGTTCATGTCTGGGACCCTCCTTACAGGAAAGGCATTGAGGTGTTGGAGTAGGTCTACAGAAGGGCAATATAGTTACTGAAGGGTCTGGAAAACAGGTCTGGTGAGGAATGGCTGAGGGAATTGGAGGTGTTTGGAGAAAAAAAAAGAGGCTGAAGGGAGACCTCACTGCTCTCTACCTCTCCCTGAAAGGAGACTGGAGGAAGGCAGGGGTTGGTCCCTTGTGCCCAGTATCAAGTGATGGAACCAGAGGAAATGGCCTCAGGTTGTCTCAGGAAAAGATGAGGCTGGACACTAGAAGAAACTTGTTCCAAGAAAAGGTTCTCAAAGACTGAAACAGGCTCCTCAGGGAGGTGGTTGAATCCCCACACCTGGGAGTGTTTCCAAGAGGCAGAGATGTGGTGCTGAGGGACATGGTTTAGCACCAGATTTGGCAGAGTTAGAGAATGGTTGGGTTTGGTTATCTTAAAGGTCTTTTCCAGCCAAAATGATTCTATGATTCAACTGCAAAAGAAAAGGCCCCAATGCATAGAACTGCATTAAGTTGGGTCTGTAGATAAGTCAGAACTTCAGTGTTGAGTCTGGGTGGATAGAGATAGGTAATTTACACTTCATATTTCAGTATTTTGCTCTCCCACTGTTTAATTAAATTGAACTAGTTTATAACCTCAGTTTGTGAGGCTTTCTTCTGTAAACAATTCATTTACTTTTATTGACTGTGCTCCATAGGGAACATATTGGAGGAGTTCTTAATTTTATAAGGGTGGGAAAAATAAGCAACTTCTGAAATTATAAATTATGACACATTCTGTCACAGTATCACCAAGGTTGGAAGAGACCTCATAGATCATCAAGTCCAACCCTTTACCACAGAGCTCAAGGCTAGACCATGGCACCAAGTGCCACGTCCAATCCTGCCTTGAACAGCTCCAGGGATGGCGACTCCACCACCTCCCTGGGCAGCCCATTCCAGTGTCCAATGACTCTCTCAGTGAAGAACTTTCTCCTCACCTCAAGCCCAAATTTCCCCTGGCATAGCTTGAGGCTGTGTCCTCTTGTTCTGGTGCTGGCTGCCTGAGAGAAGAGAGCAACCTCCTCCTGGCTACAACCACCCTTCAAGTAGTTGTAGACAGCAATAAGGTCTGCCCTGAGCCTCCTCTTCTCCAGGCTAAACAATCCCAGCTCCCTCAGCCTCTCCTCGTAGGGCTGTGCTCAAGGCCTCTCACCAGCCTCATTGCCCTTCTCTGGACACGTTCAGGCATCTCAATGTCCCTCTTAAACTGGAGGGCCCAGAACTGGACAAAGGATAAAGGGAAAATCCAGGAGAAATGTTTTGTATTGCTCTCCCTCCCCCTCCCAATTTAAGTGATCATGTGAAATTTAGAAAGATGGTTCAGATTTTATGCTTTTAAGGAAGCAGAAGGGCTGGAGAAAACGCTGATCCTGCAGCACCCTCTGCCACTAGATTTCTCAGCTTGAGAGAAGAGGACTGATTTTGTCCCTCATTGAGAGTGACAGAAGTTTTTCTGGGTTTTGTCTTAACTTTGGTATTTAATTATCTCACAAGAAACTGACAGCTTGGGAAGTGGACAAGTGAAGATAAAGATTTAGACCAAATAAATGACTGCACTTATTAGTTCAGGACTGCATTCAGCCTCGTGTGCATTGAATGATTTTACCTTCTGGGTGGAATCTAAAATCTAGTGTTCAGAGACACACATGCTCTTAACATGAAAAATCTTCCACTTTATAGAATCATAGAATCACAGACTGGTTTGGGTTTGAAAGGACCTTAAAGATCATCTTGTTCCAATCCCCTGTCATGGGCAGGCTCACTTCCTGCTACACCAGGTTGCTCAAGGCCACATCCAACCTGGCTTTGAGCACTCGAAGTGTTGGAGCCTCCACAGCTTCTCTGGGCAACCTGTTCCAGTGCCCCATCACACTCATGGGAAAGAATTTCTTCCTAATGCCTAATCTAAATCCACCTTAAGCCCTCTTAATACTCTCTGAAGTGGATCTAACACTATGAATTAGTTAAAAACGCAGAGTCTAGTTCAGTCTTACTTTAAAATGATGCTCAATGTAATAGGAAAATATCCAGATGACTTATTAGAAAAGCTGACCAGATTCATGTCCAGCCAGTGGGATGTGAGGTTTTCTGGTTTAATAGAAGCATGCACAATTCTTCTTTTCCAGGAAGAAAATGTTTTGTAATGTGCCTTTTAAGTGGTTCCATTTACATTGTTTCTCTTCCTGGAAAAGAGAAGGCTCGCAGGTGACCTTCTTGTGGCCTTGCAGTACCTTCAGGGGACCTGCAGGAAAGCTGGAGAGGGACATTTTGGGCCATCAGGTAGTGACAGGATTAGGGGGAATGGAGCAAAGCTGGAGGTGGGGAGACTTAGACTGGATGCGAGGAAGAAGTTCTTCACCATGAGAGTGCTGAGAGCCTGGAACGGGTTGCCCAGGGAGGTGGTTGAGGCCCCATCCCTGGAAATGTTTAAGGCCAGGCTGGATGAGGCTGTGGGCAGCCTGATGTAGGGTAGGGTGTCCCTGTCCATGCCCAGGGAGAGGATTTTTGTTATTCCTGCCTCATTAAAGTAATTTCCCAACCAAATCAGATGGTGACTCCACCACCTCCTCGGGCAGCCTGTTCCAATGCCTGCAAACCCTTTCTGTGAATAAATGGTTCCTAATATCCAACCTAAACATTTCTCATGTTACCATTATTAACATAAGAAACTACATTGTTCTAGGCCACAGCAAACTCAGCAGACACCATGTAGGCTCTGATAAATCCGACAATCAGTTTGGCTTCCATCTGGAGTTGGCATCTTCTATGACATCACCCTTCATCTACATACATCTGTGGTGAGTAATGCCTCCAACACACGGGAACAGAGTGCAACCTTCTGTCATATGGCAGAAGGCAAACTAATGATGATACCACATGAGGTTAATTTCAGCTGTGCTCCACACAGAATGTCTACTTTCCCCTTGTCTAGGGTCATGCATTCTGAACTGTTTCTGTGAACATGCAGGCACCATTCACATTCATTTTTCACTAACTGAGAAAGTTAACTTGAAGCTGCTACAGAGACGTGACAACGAAAAAGAGCATTTCCATCTGTCTGGGAATCAGTCCTGGACTCAGCTCAAGAGGGATGAAACTGTGAACTGTCTATTTGTGAACCTGCAACAGGTTGCTCAGGGATGTGGTCAAGGTCCCATCCCTGCAGACATTCAAGGCCAGGCTTGCTGACACCCTGAGCAACCTGATCTAGCTGGAGATGTCCCTGCTCACTGCAGGGGGATTGGATAAGATGACCTTTGAGGGTGCCTTCCAACCCAATGCATTCTGTGATTCTGCATCTCTATTTAAGGCTTGCTGCAAATCCCACAGGAAACAAATGAAGTATTCCTAGCTGAAGATGTCCCTGCTCACTGCAGGGGGATTGGACAAGATGACCTCTGAGGGTCCCTTCTAACCCGATGCATTCTGTGATTCTGTACCTCAGTTTAAGGCTTGCTGCAAATCCCACAGGAAACAAATGAAGTATTTCCACTGAACATCCTGGGATCCGTTGCCTGATCCAAATTGATCTGCTCTTTCCAAGAGCCATCACTTTCACTCCTTCAAGTTTCCCTAATTTCTCCCTCATTATTATAATCTGAAAGGAATTCCACAGTAAATTAACAACGGTGCAGCAGTGACGTTCTGAAGCGATGCCGAATATGAAGCAGCATAAATTTAAGAGCTTTCATTAACACAAGAATCTTCACTAAACATTTTTCTATAGTAGAAGAAATAGTCTGGGCAATAAAATTAAATCCATCCTGACAGTGACCCACAAATAACCTGTTTCTATAGTCCCTTTACTGTTCAGCTAAGGCTTCCTGGTGCTGCTGAGCTGTCGTTCATTAATTTTACTGATTGCATAATGAGAAAAAGTCGTGCAGCTTGGAATATTAAAAGCTGGAGGTCGATTAATCACCATTTTGAAAACAGAGATAAAAATACAAGGCAACGTGAGAACCAACAGGAAATGTCTAACCAGCGGGGGAGAATGGGAATTTCACCTGCTGATTCACAGAGTATCATACACTTGGCCCAGTAAGTGGGCTGAGAAAGGAGACAATACATTTTATGGTTTCTGAAAGAGCATTTTGAGGGAAAAAAAAAAAAAGCTATTTATCAGTTTTGGTGCCTACAGTTCTAAGGAAACACATCTAGAAAGATTGCCTGGTTACAGAAGATGCTTCAATACTAGAATCATAAAATCATAGAATTGTCAGGGCTGGATGGACCACAAGGATCATCTAGCTCCAGATCCTCCTGACATGGGCAAGGACAACTCACACTAGATCAGGTTGCTGAGAGCCTCATCTGGCCTGGCCTTAAAGACGTCCAGGGATGTGGCTTCCATCACCTCCCTTCGGGAACCTGTTTCAGTGTCTCAGCACCCTCATGGCTAAGAACTACTTCTTAATACCCAACCCAAACTTACCCACTTGAGTTTTGCTCCATTTCCCTTAGCCCTATCACTACTTGACATCCTAAAGTCCCTCACCAGCTTTCCTGCAAAAAAGCAGCATATCACTGCAGACAGAGCAAGAGCCTGTTCCCCAGCCTGCATATTCTAGCTACCTTTATGTGGTATAATTTCAGGGAAGGAAATACCTTGCTTAAATGCATTTGTCGCCTTTAAATAACTTCAGCAGAGCCACATCCAAACATATAACGCATAAAACAAGAACTAAGTAGGTGAATGCATCCTGCTTTATGCCTCTGGGATTGTAATAATTGTTACCCAAGCATTAGTGTCACAGTATCACCAAGGTTGGAAGAGACCTCATAGATCACCAAGTCCAACCTGTTACCACAGAGCTCAAGACTAGACCATGGCACCAAGTGCCACGTCCAATCCTGTTTTGAACAGCTCCAGGGATGGCGACTCCACCACCTCCCTGGGCAGCCCATTCCAGTAGCCAATGACTCTCTCAGTGAAGAACTTTCTCCTCACCTCAAGCCTAAATTTTCCCTGGTCTAGCTTGAGGCTGTGTCCTCTTGTTCTGGTGCTGGCCGCCTGAGAGAAGAGAGCAACCTCCTCTGGCCAGGGGAAATTTAGGCCATTTGGACGTGGTACTTGGTGCCATGATCTAGCCTTGAGCTCTGTGGTAACAGCTTGGACTTGATGATCTGTGAGGTCTCTTCCAACCTTGGTAATACTGTGAGACTGTGAAGTATTTACAATTATATACCAATCAGAAATAATACAGAAATCCAAACAGCAGCCCAGAAGGGGCTCAAAGCCACCTTCTCTCTCCTAGGTAGCAAGGCTTCCTTGTCATCTGTTAGCCATGGTTAGTGGAGAGATTAGAGTGGAGCAAAGGAGAATAGACCCAATGCTTAGGAATGAAGAAGACAAAAGAGGGACAACTTGTTCACACTTTGGCTTTTTATCCCTTATTAGCAAACAGATGAATGATATAGACTTCATCATTACTACTCTTTTATAACCAATGATCTAACTTTTCTCATCAGAATTAGCTTTAAAGCAGCACATAAGGACAACAGGATGATCACAGAAAAGCCCCCCAGAGACCATACTCAAGAAGGTTTCCTCCCTGTAGTAAAGAAGTTTATTCAAGTGCCTATTGTCTCCCATCATAAGCCAAGCACTAGTAAAGTGACTACCTTCAAGTGTGGTTTGTACTAGAACAACAAAACCCAAGAAACAAGACTTTTGGAAGATTAGAAAAGGTTCTGCACAAGTATTGATAGAAACAATCTCTCATCTAAGAGACTTTTTTCATAACAGAATGTTCAGCCTGTCAAGTCTTAGATTTTACATCTCCTGCCTTGTTTATTTCCTTGTTTTCTGCTGTTCTCAGTGAATATGGTTGACAACATCTCATAATACTTGTCCCATCCTACCACTCTTCCATGTACTTTTCCTCCACTGAGCTGTGGCATACGATGACCCATATGTAAGTTAATGCAGACAGACCAAAATCTGCACTTCTCATGCCACGTACTCATAAAATTTTTATGATCTCTATTAGCACAGGTTTCCTAAGTTTAGCCACCTTCCAAGGATATTTTTCCTGATTTTGGCACATTGATTCCAAAAGGTATACGAGCAGGGAAAGTTTCTGCACATCAAATCCCTTCCCTGAACTGATTAGGCTGTTCTGTTTTTATTCCCCAGGTGACTCATGGAATAAACCCAAGAAGAGTAAATTCGAATAGGGAGCAAGTCCCTCGGTCAATAGATCAAGTCTTACAAAGAGCTGCTGAAGGAGCTGGAGTTGACCACTCTGGAGAAGAGGAAACTGAGGAGACACCTTCTTGCTCTCTACAACTTCCCAAAAGGAGGTTGGAGTGAGGTGGGTGTTGGTCTCTTCACCCTACTATCTGGTGACAGGATGAGAAGAAATGGCCTGATGTTGCGCCAGGGGAGGTTTAGGAACAATTTCTTCACTGAAAGAGTGGCCAGGCATTGGAAGAGGCTGCCCAGGGAGGTGGTAGAGTCACCAGTGTTGGAGGTGTTCAAGGAAATGTGTGAACATGGCACTATGGGACATAGTTTAATAGCCATGGTTAATGGTCTTAGGTTGAAGGTTGGATTTGATGATATTAGAGGTCTCTTCCAGCTGAAGCAATTCTATGTTTCTGAGTAATAAGGAGGTGCTGTTGTATTAGCAGAGGCATATAAACCATTGGAGGCATTTATCTGCCAAACCATTTCAGGAGGGTACCACCCCACCTTCACAAAGCTGTCTGATTTGTGAGCACCCCTGTGCTGTAAGCACATACAAATCACACATCTTCAGCAGAGAAGCACATAAATAATCAGCTTTGTCTGCTGTAATTAGAGCTCAGTGTTCATGCAGCATAATTACAGAGCCAGCACCACACAGGGCAGAAGGCAATCACATGCCACCGTAAACAGAAACCAGAAAGAACTTTATCTGACATTTTTGTGTTTACCCATTCCACTTGCTTCTTTCTCCTTCTTCACTCTTATGGGAAATTCTATCTTAATCTAATTTAAATAGGATTTAAATACCATTGGCTGTGAGTTTACAGCAACATATGTTTATTTTTTCATCCAACTCATTTACTTTTCCTCTGCTTAACAGCCCTGCCAAAGTTGTTCTTTTTCAAACAATAAATTAATTCAGAGAACGACTGTTTATAATGAGATCTTCTGTTGATTCTGACAGATGCCAAAAGGCCACAAATTGTGGCTAAAAATATATCACAATCAAAGCTTTGATTAGTTTTATGCTACTTATGTATCACCAAACAGAAGCAGGGGTAAGCATCTAAAAAAAAAATCCATCTTCTTGAATGCTAGTCTAAGTCTCTCCTCTTTTAGTTCAAAACCATCATTCCCTGCCCTGTCACTCAGCTGGTTTGTGATCCTGCCCCTTCACCATCCTTCTTCACATTTGCTCATCACTCAAAGCCAAGTTTTCAGAAAAGAAACCACCAGACTATTCTAATCAAAGCCCTCTAACAACAGGAACTTGTTCTCTGAAGAGCAAGAGGAAAATGCAGAGAAAGACCAATATGAGGTTAAGTTAGCGAGATTAAGATGTAGCATATAGCCCCAGTTCTGCAGCATGAACTTCTCTTAACCAGCCAAGTCACTTCAGTTCTCTGTGCTTCAGCTGGCTTCACAATGAGAAATATTCATTTTCTTCATGGCTCTTAGTCTGAGTTTCTCAAAAGCTCTCTCCCTGGACACTGCTTAGCACAGCAGAACCCAGTCTTTGATGCTAGTAATAATGAAAAACTCAAAATCATAGACAACCTGTAACAATTTAGACCTACACTTAGAGAATCAGAGTATCAACCAAGTCCAACCTATGAACCAGCCCTACCCAGTCAAGTTAATCATGGCACTTAACTTTTTTTTTTAATATTCAGTTCTAAAACTATAAATCTAAGAATCACAGAAAGTTAGGGGCTGGAAAGAACCACCTCAAAGGATCATCCAGTCCAACCCCTCTGCCAAAGCAGGATCACCTGTACCAGGTCACACAGGAACACATTCAAGCAGGTCTCAAATAGCTCCAGAGAGGGAAACTCCATAACCCCACATAGCAGCAAGCAGGAGTTCATAGACTCTGACTCCAAAGCTTCTCTATTTCTAAGATGCTCAGATTTTATTGCCTGTCTGTCCAGTATTGAGCCTCAAAGTACTGTTTTGTCTTGTCCTATGAAGTGAATTTCCAATGGAAGTTTGTCAGTATAATCCCATTCAAAATGGCTGTAATATCAGCTGAAGTCTATTAAATTGACTTGGTTACCTGTTTCATTAATTAAACTGATAAGGCAATTTATTTGCCTGACATTAAATGACATTTCCTGTGACATCCAATATTTTTAATGTTAATTGAATAACTTTTCATTTGTATATACCAGGTTGATTTGTGTAGTACATAAGTATCAGGGGTGGGGGTAAGGAAATAAAATCCTATCTGCAAAAAATAAGTAATCTAAAGTGATTTCCAAGTCGAGTTCCCAGCATTTTGAGCACAGGTGGCAGTTTATTTTTAGATCTCCTAAGAACTGTGGATGAACTGTCACTCCAGACTGCTATTTTTAGTAACATTTTGGAGATTAGAAATGCAGAAAGCCACGCTGGGTGTTTCTACATTAATGAAGCACTTCCAAAAATAGGGTTTCTTGCCATTAGTTGTTCTTGTAGAAGTAGGCCAGTAGAACCAGTCCTTGAGATTAAGTCATAGAACCGGTCAGGGTTGGAAGGGACCACAAGGATCATCTAGTTTCAACCCCCCTGCCATGGGCAGGGACACCCTACCCTAGAGCAGGCTCCTAAGTTTCTGTCTTTATAAGAATATTTGATTCTTATTAAAGAAACACTGTAAGAGTTTACTTCTGTGAAGCAAATATTTAAATCCACTTCTGCTTGGAGCTTGCAATGCCAAGCACAAATCCAGGCTAGGCAGTGACTGGCTGGAGAGCAGCCCTGAGGAAAGGGACTTGGGGGTGCTACTGGACGAGAAGCTCAACATGAGCCAGCAGTGTGCACTTGCAGCACAGAGGGACAACCAGAGCCTGGGCTGCATCAGGAGAAGTGTGGCTAGCAGGGCAAGGGAGGTGATTCTCCCCCTCTACTCTGCTCTGCTGAGCCCCCATTATAAGAAGGATGTGGAGATGCTGGAGCACATCCAGAGAAGGGCCACGAGGATTATCAGAGGGCTGGAGCAGCTCTGCTATGAGGACAGACTGAAAGAGTTGGGGCTGTGCAGTCTGAAGTAGAGGAGGCTCCCAGGTGACCTTTTTGTGGCCTTCCAGTATCTGAAGGGGGCCTACAAAAAAGCTGGGGAGGGACTTTTTAGGATATCAGGCAGTGACAGGACTAGGGGGAATGGAGCAAAGCTGGAGGTGGTTGGGTTCAGACTGGACATGAGGAGGAAGTTCTTCAGCATCAGAGTGGTGAGAACTTGGAATGGGTTGCCCAGGGAGGTGGTTGAGGCCCCATGCCAGGAGATGTTTAAGGTCAGGCAGGATGAGGCTATGACCAATGTGATCTAGGGCAGGGAGTCACTTTATTGGGAGTTGGAACTAGATGATCCTTGTGGTCCCTTCCAACCCTGACTGATTCTGTGATTCTATTCTGTGTGGAAACTCCTTTAGTTTCTTGTTTTTTAACCACTGCTACTGGCTAGGAAAAGAAAACCACCATGGCATGTGTAGCTGATGCTTTCTTCAGCATAAAATTTGGTAGACTCATTATGCTTGGATAAGGTTTTATGGCATCATTAGCCACGAAGTACAACCAATAACTACGTCTTCATTCAGTATGAAGAGCTGGGGAGGATTTTCTTGTTTTGGTTGAAGTTCCTCCCCTTGAGTTGTGCCAGAGAAGATCTAGGCTGGATGTTAAGATAAAGTTCTAGATAGAGAGAGTGACTGCCATTGGAATGGACTGCCCAGAGAGGTGGTGGAGCTGTTCAAGAAATAACTGGATGAGGCACTTACTGCCATGGTCTAGTTGACTGGACAGGGCTGGGTGATAGGTTGGACTGGATGATCTTGGAGATAGAATCATGATTCTATGATTCTATCTGACTTAAACTGAACCCAAACTAATCTTTTAACCTAGCAGTTACTAAAATAGAAAATTAAATGTGAAAAGTTTGCATAGCACCAGAAAAAGATGCATACATTTCCACTCATTATAGAGCTCTGCAATCCCTGAGAAGCTGAAGTAAGGAAATTACTACTTATTTATTATACCCTTTACTATATCTTAATCACATTTTATAGTTCACTGGAGCTTGCAACTTTGGAGATGTGCACAGATTTTGAGGAGAGTGCCTTGAAGTGGCTCAAGCATATTGTCTTTTCATTTCTTTCCTTAAATGGCTGCACTGAGGAAAGAGCCATGACAGTTGGCCTTTATTCAAATTAGGAATTAAATATTTAAAAATGAAAGACTTCTCTCTGAAGTATTTAACATGCTGAAATCTAAAGTAGTTTCCTGGTACCATTTTAGTATCACTTAAGTCTGAAATTCATTAAGTTCTACTCAAAGAGACCACAAGATCCTGTGATTTCTACCCAGTCAAACAGTACTGACTTCACTGGCAGCTGGCGATCTATTCCGTGTGTGACTTCACTGGCAGCTGGAGATCTATTCAGTGTGTGACACAATCAAACAGGTTTGGGTTGGAAGGGACCTCTAAAGGTCACATAGTCCAGCCCCATTTTTCATTAAGCTGGAATAGGGTAGATTTAGACTGGATATTAGAAAGAAATTCTTTACAGTGAATATGGTAAGACACTTGAACAGGTTGCCCAGGGAAGATGTGGAAGTTCCCTCCCTGGAAGTGTTCAAGGCCAGGTTGGATGAGGCTTTGAGCACCTTGGTTGACTGTTAAGTGTCACTTCCCACAGTGGGGGGAGAGGGTGTAAGTAGATGATGTTTAAGATTCTTTCCAACCCAAACCATTATGTAATTCTGCTTAGTGCACTGGAAGACCAAATTCTGCTTAGTATACTGGAAGACATCATGCTCTTTGTTAACGAGAACAGTGACTGCCAGCAAGTCAGTCTTCGATTCCAAGATGATCATTAGTTGTTACTAAGAGCCAGTAGTACCTTTGTTTCAACCACAGCAAAGGCTAAACTTCCCTTAGGCAAAGACGGTGGCTACAGCAGCACTTGGACCTAAAAACACTCTGTTAGGAGAGTAAATAGAATAATAATATAAGAGTAAAACAATTCCACAACTTGAAATACAAGAAAGAAAAAAAAAAAAAAACATACATGCAAAAAGACAACAATTACCTAATTCACAGTATCACCAAGGTTGGAAGAGACCTCACAGATCATCAAGTCCAACCCTTTACCACAGAGCTCAAGGCTAGACCATGGCACCAAGTGCCACGTCCAATCCTGCCNCCCTTCTCTGGACACGTTCAGGCATCTCAATGTCCCTCTTAAACTGGGGGGCCCAGAACTGGACACAGTACTCAAGGTGTGGTCTAACCAGTGCAGAGTACAGGGGCAGAATGACCTCCCTGCTCCTGCTGGCCACACCATTCCTGATGCAGGCCAGGATGCCACTGGCTCTCTTGGCCACCTGGGCACACTGCTGGCTCATGTTCAGGTGGGTATCAATCAGCACCCCCAGATCCCTTTCTGTTTGGCTGCTCTCCAGCCACTCCGACCCCAGCCTGCTGTATCTCTGCATGGGGTTGTTGTGGCCAAAGTGCAGCACTCGGCACTTGGACTTATTGAATGCCATCCCCTTGGACTCTGCCTGTCTGTCCAGGCGGTTGAGGTCCCGCTGCAGAGCCCTTCCAATCTATCAGAGTTCTAAACCTGCTGTACAACCATTCAGTACTCCTAGGTTTCATTTTTTAAAAATATACAAGTACTGAAGCAATTTTTATGTAAGTAACTTTGGAGTTCCCCCATTTTGGGGAACGTGACAATGAGCAAGGACACGCTGGGAATTCCAACGCTGCATCCGAGCCGAAGGTGCTCTAGATTGCATGTGTGCTGCAAAACAAAGCACAAGGATGGCATGGAAAGAAGCAGCTGACCAAACCAGGTTTTTGCTTTATTGAGGCACAAGAAGGTGTATTATTACCTAGGTAAGAAGCTAATTTAACTGCTGCCACTCCAAAAATTTCAGCTTGTATTTCCTCTGTTTGCCAGTACCTCAACATTGAAGATTTTAAGCCTGTCCAGGTAACAACTTTCCTTCCCATGAAAAATACATTAGAAAAGGCTGACATAAATCTCAATAAAACACAGACCAGATCATGAAAAATTTATGAGCATTTCTTCCTCCCAGGGAAAAATAAAACAAAATAAATAGTTTTAGGGTCACACAATTACAGCATATACTTTTTTTTTTTGTTCTGATGTAGCTGTTTGATGCATCTTCAAGCATGTTTTAAACAACATGTTTTGAAGTGGGTGGTGAAGGCATTTGCTTTGTGTTATTCTGGGGTTTTTCTTCTTTCTTTGGTTTTGTTTTGGTTTTAATGTAGTGTCTAATACTGAGGAAGAGTTTTTGACAAATGAAAAAAAAGCAAAAACCAACCAAACAACAAAGAACACCAAACAAAAAACCCTCAACTAATATAAAAACCCAGACCCACCCAACAACAAAAAACAAAACCAAACAAAAATCCAACAAAACAAACCCAAAAAACCCACAACCAAAAAAAAAACAGTAATGGAAGTGAGGGACTAGAGCTTGTGACTGGTTTGTCTTTCCAGACAGTGAAAGGTTACAGGAGCTGGTCTTCATCACCTGCTGCTTCCCTCATCCCTGTTCTGCTTCATCAGTACACACATACACACTCTCACACACTCTCTCTCCCCCTCTCCAGCAATGACTTGGCTCAGTAAATGTGTTCCTCACTGATGGTAACTCAGCTTTTCTATGACTCTCCAATTTAGCCAAGAGTGCAAAGAACTCTCTTTGTTTGCAAACATTTCCTCCTACTTCATTTATGAAGTGAAACACACAAAGGCAAATCAGCCAACTCTGATTTATCAATTCATTTTCTTAAACTGCTGCTCATACAAAAACACATCAAAGGGGTTTTTGGGCATTCCCTGGGCTGCTGCTCCATAGAGGTGAGATGATTTCTCTGTATGCAGTCTGCACAATATCATTACAGTAAATAATGATAAATGAGCATTCATGGCATGTAACACTGACCTCATATATATATGTACTATGAAGTACACAAAAGAGAAAGGGAGATAGGAAATGTTATTTTTAACTTTTACAGATACAGCTTTTGCTTCTCTTCATCTTCCACTAATTTTCTATTTTTGGCTAAGAGATTCTTTCCTCCTTTCTCTTTTACCTTTTTCTTCCCCTCCAAGGCAAGTCTATCCTATTTCTAGTCCTAAACTCACAATCATCTACTTCTACTGTTTTGGCTTTTTCACTAAATGTTTCCAATGCAAATCCTGAAACCAGACTAAATTGTCCCATGAAAATTGCTCCATCCTTCACAGAACTATAGAATCAAAGTTGGAAAAGACCTCCAAGATCCTAGTCCAACCTATCACCCAGCCCTATCCAATCAACTAGACCATGGCACTAAGTGCCTCATTCGGTCTTCTTTTTGAACACCTCCAGGGATGGCGACTCCACCACCACCCTTGGCAGCCCATTTCAATGCCAATCTCTCTCTCTGGCAAGAACTTCCTCCTAATATCCTAATATCCAGCCTACATCTCCCCCAGCACAACTTAAGGGGAGGAACTTCTTTCACCTCTCTTTCAAAATATCTAGGTTTTTTTCATGGCCATAGGTCAATGTAAGAGCAACCTGCAGTTAGTTTTGCAAAGCATTACTGAAATGGAAAGGGAATAGGATGAAAAGCTTCTGGAGAAAAAGGAAAGCAAGTAACAACCCAACTCTAACAGAGAAATCTGAGCTTTTGATGTGCTGCCATTATCCAGTCAATACAAGGTGACATTTCTTACAGGCTAAACTTATTACCATTTACTGCTTTGGTTTCCTTATTCAAAGATTTTATGCTATTTTAAAATCTTGTCTAGAAGCTACAAGACTAAATCAGAAAGCAAGATGTAAATACAGAGAGCTTCAGGATATGTTTTCATCCTTCGTAAGTTTAAGCACCCAGCAAGTGTCTCTGCACTGCTGGTATGACAAATGCTAACTCCAGCAAAATGCCCTTCTTGAAGACACTTACTTTAGATCCGGCATCATATTCTTAAGTAGCCTTAAAACAAAGCACAATGATAAGTAACCACATGATTTAAATGCATGGAATCTCTGAAACCAAACAGGACTTATGGTGATTATGTCATGGAATATTTTGGATGAACTCATATCCATTACCCACAGAAAGACAATGAGCCACTGCAATCTCCAAGACTACAATTTCACTTAGCATCTTCTATAAGCAGCCAGCTGATGCAATACTCTGCTTCTTAGAAGACAATAAGAACATGTCTCTACCAATAACATCAACATTTTCAAAGAGCAATCTTTTCCATGACTTCTGAGGTGGGTGTTGGTCTTGTCTCCGTAGTCACAGCTGATAGGGTAAGAGGAAATGGCCTGAAATTGTGCTTGGGAGGTTTAGGCTGGATATTAGGAAAAAGTCTTTCTTAGGAGTGGTCAGGCATTGGAACAGTCTGCCCAGGGAAGTGGTGGAGTCACCATCCCTGGAGGAGTCCAAGAAATGTGTGGTCAGGGCACTTTGAGACATGGATTAATGGCCATGGTGGTCTTAGGTTGACAATTTGACTTGATGATCGTAGAATTCTCTTCCAACAAACAATTCTATGATAATGGCTTCATAAAGCAATTGCTGAGTACAGCACTTCCTGAGATCTGCTGGCCACAATATTCCTGATACAGGCCAAGAATGTTCTATGCCATCATATTTAAGTTTCTGGATGCTTCCTGCATTCCCATATTAGACTAAATCAACATTTTGACTCACAACAAACTTCCCCTCGGCAAATTTTTCAGGTTTGTCACAAGAGCACAGAAAGCCTTCGCCTCTGAGGAGGCTGAATCACACTTCATACAGTTTGAGCATCCTCAGTTTTTGTCTAAGTATGTGTTTTGGCAGGGTAACTTTGCTTATGCTTCATTTCACAACAGCCTAGGTGCACAGCTTCTGCTATCAGACTTGGCAGAAATCTCCCTCAGGACTGAGCAATAATAGCTGAACTAACTGAGAAACTTCTTTGCTTCTCTCTGGATGAACTATTTATTAATAACTCTAATAGTAAGAAGAAAAATGAAGGAAAACATAAAGATACACAACCTTTCCTACACATTTCTACAGACTTTCTAAAGCACTAAATCAACTTACAGCAGTGTGTAAATTTCCTCTGCTAATCAATAACACTATAAGAAGTCAGCACTTTTTAGTGCTTAAGTAACTCAACAAAATTAGACTAGAAAGCCAACCTGGAGAGTGACAGCCATCTCAATGGGAAAAGTACTGTTTTGTAGCTCTAAAACAAAATTATTTAAGAGATAACATAATTAGGAGCAATTGAAAATGAGATACTGTATAACATGCAATTATGTGTCATGAGTGACCAAGGAACTCACTGCACTGGACAGAACAGATAGATGCATGCAAGCTTATATTCAGTACATCAGGGTGTCCATGCTGTTAAAGACACAGAGCCACCACTTGCTAGAGTTCCAATTACAGTTAAATGAGATTTACATTACAATGTCCACCTGCAGAAGCCATGTGAATTTTGATCCATAACGCTGCAAAGACAGAAAATGGCCTCAAGTTATACCAGGGATGGTTTAGGCTGAGTATCACAAGAAACTTCTTCACTGAAAAGTTTCTGAAAGGTCTGGAGAATAGTTCTTGTGAGGAAAAGCTGAGGGAACAGGGATTGTTTAGTCTGGAGAAGAGGAGGCTGAGGGGACAACTTCTGGCTCTCTACAACTCCCTGAAGGTGGCTGGAGACAGGTAGGTGCTGATCTTTCTTCTCTATTAATGAGAGGAGATGGTCTTAAGATACATCAGGGAAGGTTTAGGTTGGGTATTATTCTTCACTGAAAGGATTCTCAAACACTGGAACAGGCTGCCCAAGGAGGTGGCTGAATTGCCATCCCTGGAGGTGTTTCAAAGAGGCAGAGATGTAGTGCTGAGGGACATGGCTTAGTACTGGTTAGAGTTAGATAATGGTTGGACTTGGTGGTCTTAACTTAGTGTGCTCTTATAGATAATTCCCATGGCAACTAAAGTACCAGAAGAACTGCTGCAAACTCTCAAGGTTAAGCAACACTCATTCTGGGCTTCTTTTCTTCTTCAGTTTTAATGCTCACTTGGGTTTTTGACCACAGCTCAAACACTGAACCATACACTACGCATTTCAGACTCCTCAACCTAATTAGTTAACCACGGTACTGTAGTTAATCACTGTGGAATGAATTCATCTTTCTTCTGTAAAACATCACAGCAACTTATATCAGAATACATCTCCCAGTCTTGATCCCATCAAGACTTGTGCATGCAGCTTCTCAGTTTTGAACGAGTCTGAGCTTGACTGACTTCTTCATCCTGTCAGCAAGCATGCAGACTTGCTTTACCTTTCCCTTACTGGTTACAGGAAGACACGTGCTCGTGATCTTGATATTGAGTACAGAGCTCCAGAACCAGCAGTGGTTGAACTTCTGCACTACAATATGACTTGCCAAGTATCAGTTTTAGCAACTAAAGAGTAAAATAATCTCTCACTGAATCTGTATCAATCATAATTTTGTCTCTGAAGTTCAGTGTGAATCCCACAGGGGACATTTTCTACATACCTCTCTAGAAGACTTCTCATGCACTCAACAGAGAACCGTAAATTCAGAGAATTGTGTTGGAAGAGACCTTAAAGACCACCCAGTTCCAACCCCCCTGCCATAGTCAGGGACACATTCAACCAGAGCAGGTTGTTCAAGGCCTCATCCAATCTGGCCTTGAACACCTCCAAGTATATATGCAGCATAAGTGTTCACAGGAGAGGTTTCACTATTTATTGTTAAGGGTAAGTTAGGATGATAGAGTTCTACTATGAAAGAAACTAAGTTCATTCAGGTGAAATGTTCAAATAAAGGCAAGTTCTGCAATCAAAAAGATGGGAAGACAGAAAAGTCAGTTTGATATAAGAACTGAAGGCAGCCAAGCTCACCACACATTCTCTTCTAGTCACCAATAAATATTATTCTGATGTATGTAGAAGACTGATTACTTTATTGAAGTAATTAATCAAGTAATGACTACACTTGTGTGTTCAATTATAGTCTTTATGGTTGATTAATCTTTATAATACATGTCATTACTGGCTCTATTTTTTTCCACCCAGGGCAAAGAAGGACAATGTAAAAAATTAGAAGATAGCTAGAACAAACCTGTACACTTAGTAGGTATGGTAACAGATGATGTTAAGGACACATTTTTCAGTGTCAGAAATATTGGTTTGTTTACTGAAGCTGAAAAATAAAATGAACAATTGCTAAACATACAGTTCCTATGCAGCAGCACCAACTTGGGTTTTAATCACTGGAAAGCAGGCTCTTGAAGAGTCATAATGCCCCTAAGCTTTCCAGAAACAGTAGGGAAGCAAAGAAAGAAAAATACATTACATATACTGTCTGCTGTTGTGTTATCCATTGTTGTTTCAACAGCTCTGATGACGGTTAAGTGAGGTAATCTTTAATCACATCACCTCCAGCAGAAAATAGGCTCTGCTTTAATTTATAAACTAAACCCATACTTTCTGAAACAGTATACATGCTGCTACAAAAGAAAACGCTGTTGAGTGAACTGGCAAATGTTGTGGCTGTCTTGTGTGAGCTGAACAAACATGCCCTTTCATGAGGAAGCAAGTAGCCTTATGCTACGAGAGTTAGCAGACCTGATAGAGGATAAGTACTTTTAAGACTCAGAAGTTACCACAAGAATTGTTTTGGAGCTAATTCAGTTAGGAGAGCATTAGGTAAACAAGTTTAGATATGAAGGACAACAGACCAAATTAACACAGTTCAGAAAACAGCAGCACCAGCATCTCCAGGAACAGCCTGCACAAAGATTCCTTGCCTTGGGAGCACAAAGTTTTAGGTATGCTGGGATTGGTTTCCTCAGTCCTGTATTTCCAAGTGCATTCAGCATTACAGATGTGTACATTTCCATTTGTTGTATGAAGACCAAGGATGCATTATCACATGTTTATGGAATATTTTCAAATCAAACATCAACCCAAAATGTACTACCAAGCACTAAAACACAGTTTGGCATTTAATTTTTGTTCTTATTAAGCCCATCACGAAACCACAGAATCCATTTGGTCAGAAGAGACCTCAAAGATCATCCAGTCTTTGACCCAGCACTCAAGGGTCAACACCAAACCAGGTCCACACACAGCTTAAACACTTTCAGGGACAGCGACTTGACCACTGCCCTGAGCAGACCATTTCAATGTTTGATAACCCTCTCTGTGAAGAAATATTGCCCAAATCTCAGCTTAGACTTCCAAATCAGCTCAAGTGATTTTAGGTCAGTCACATGCAATACCACAAAGCTTTTAAACTGTGCCTGATAGCTACACAGCTTGGGTGAACTTCAAGGTAGCAGGCAGTAAAGATGCAGCAGCTTCAGCCATTTCACATATATCAGCTGTGACTGAGGGAAACTCCCTCCAACTGGCTACTGCCCAAGTTTCTTGCTGTTAGCGGAAAAGCAGTCAGTTAATAGTGCTGCAGCAGCTGGTCTAAGTTCTGCACCCTTGATCTACCAGGGGATTTTTTGGATAGAGAAGTAGCATGCAAATACCAACAGTTTTGTAAGTGCAAAGGAAAACAAAGAGCAGGAAGAGAGGATTCCCTACCTCCACAGCCAAGAAGCCAAAAAGGAGGGTAAATTCAAGAAACTGTCATGCTACAGCCTTCTGTCATTCTCTTCTCCCACCTGCCACTGAACAGTTAAGGAGCCAGCTGAGACAGACTTTGCACTATTTTGGCTACCCCTTCCTCCCCCTCATATATCCCCCTCCCAGTCAACATGGAGTCTCATTTTCATGTTAAGTTCTAATTTGTCTTATTGCAAGCTGGAGTCTAATTCATCCACACAGATAAGTTGTCTAACAGCCTGAAATCTGCACAAGCATAAACCACCCAACACCATCACCCATGAATGTTGCAGCCTCAAATTTCAGTACCTTCTCAATACTTCCCTTTTCCTTCTCCTTAACCCTCCAGATCAGTAATCAGCACATACAAGTTTTACCTCTGGCATCTACTTGAAGATGTGGCAGATAACTGAAAAGCTACAGATTTTCCAGCACCAATAAAGCAACAAGGGAAAGACAGATGCTGCCTTTTTAAAAGCTTATCTACAACTTGCATCCTATGACCAGGTGTCCTCCTTTCCTACTGTCAGTTAAGTTTGAAGAAGAACAAAATGGGGGTAGGAAAAATAAAAATCAGTCACATATTGATAAAAATCACAATAAAGGATTAATATTTGCCACTGTTGAAACAAAAACTACATAATATAGTTTGTGACTCAACAGGTCATGTTATTCATAGGAAACCGAAACTGTGTAGTGATTTCATGATGACAGCTGTGGCTCTGGCAAGTTTTACTACTAATGTTACAAAACATTTGTGACTCTCCTGAGCACACTTATTAGAAAGCAGAATGAAATCACTGATACATTTCATGGACACTATACAATGGTACATATTATTGGAGGGTATAGGTATGGTCAATCAATTGGAACAACAATATTTATTAGAAGGTATAGGCATGGTCAATCAATCTGAACAACAGTATTTATTAGAGGTTATAGGTATGGTCAATCAACTGGAACAATATTCATACTCAGCTAATACTGGGTCTGTATTTTTTTTTGTATTTTAATATCCTAAAACCCTTCAGGTTGTGATTTGGTTGATTCTAATAGGCTGAGCAATGAAAAAAGATTGTCTTCTCTTATCAATACTCCAGAAAGCTGTGTTGTTTTGACACTTCAGGCTCACTAATTGCCATGTGTGAACGCTCCCTGAAAAGAGAACATAATTTCAAAAGAATTCATGTCACTGGAGGAATCATAGACTTGTTTCAGTCAGAAAAGACCTCTAAGATCACTGAGTACAGCCCTCAAGCCAACACCACCATGCTCACAAAACCACACAGCTAGAAGTGTCATGTCCACACATTTCTTCTACACCTCCATAACTGATGACTCCCATATCAAACATTATTACTGCTCCAGAATTAAGACTTCACAGCTCCTTGCAAAACATTCTACGATGCTTCTCCGACAATGCAAAGCTTCAGCATGTGCCAGGCTAGAGACCAGGGAATTCTGTCTTCCCCAGACTAGCATCTCCTGTGAAAACACACTGCTGTTCTGTCTGCCAAGTCAATGGAGTCCTTGACAATGACCACTTCAAGTGACAATTATTTTCAGCTCAGGAAGCTGCTAGTAAGCTAAACTGTACATTTACAAGATGACAAGACATAGTAAACCAACAAGAAGGTACCCGCCAAAGCAGAATTGTAGGTGCCAAAATCAAAGCATGTTCCTGTCATAATGTGTAAACACTAATGGCTGAATCTTCCCTGAGATTTATAATCCACAATATTTTGGAAAAGAAAGACTACTTCAAAATATTAGGTTAGAAAAGCCACTTCTTTAAAGTGATACCCCAGAGTTGATAAGTGTTTGCCACCTATGATTGGAAAACTGTGTTTATTCAGCTTACCACTCAAGATGAGTACTATTCTCTGACCTACACAATCAGTGACGCTTATGGAAAGGAAAGCAAACAAACAAAACTCAAGCCCAGTATCTTTCTCTTTTATAAATTACAGACAACACCCTGATGATAAAAAGCAGTGTGACATGCAGCCCAGACAGCCAACCGTGTGCTGGGCTGCATCAAGAGAAGTGTGGCCAGCAGGGCAAGGGAGGTGATTCTCCCCCTTTACTCTGCTCTCGTCAGACCCCACCTGGAGTACTGTGTGCAGTTCTGGAGCCCCCAATACAAGAAGGACATGGAACTGCTGGAGC